>JAPYZR010009369.1:0-11891 GCA_030522945.1 Trichopria nigra | reverse complement strand
TGTTTGTGTGTTGATATTTAAATTTAAAGAGGTTTGCTTTTGCTTATTTTCTCGAATTAACGCTTTTTCTCTTAACGCTGGAAAGAGTTTTTGTTGCAGCTTTTTACGGGTTGGGCACCCTTTATAACTCGCAGTATGGTTTCCTTGACAATTTGCGCATATTACCTTATTTATTTTGTTTTTTATGGGACAGTCAATGGTTAAATGGGTTTCTGCGCACTTAACGCATTTCAGACCTTTGTAGCAGTCATTGTAGCAGTTTCCTGTGCGTACCAACCAGGTGGTTTCTTTTAGTATAAACCCAGTGACTTAATGAATGCACGTTTAATGTAATGCACAGTGGCTAAAAAGTGATTGTGCATATCAAATTACCACGTGCGTGGAATGTAGCCATTTTTGCTAAAGTCGGTTTGCGCGGCCATTTTAATTACTTCTACGTGTTATTGTTGTTGCCATTCGCGCGACTCATACATTCACGCTGCCGTTGAACTGGTCATAAACACTCGTGCGTCAATACTCTGTGTTTATTGTTGCTGTAGTCGGATAGTGACATTCATCGAATAGTGCTACTTTTGTGCGAGCCTTAACATTTTTGTTTACTAGCTTTCGGGATGTGAATGAAGTAATTCGTGAAGGTAGTGACAAATGTTTTGAAGTCCTTGAAAGGAGCTCACGCTCTATCGCTCGTTATTTGTTTTGACAACCGGTAGTAAGTGTGAATTTTCGACATAATATGGCAGATGACGCTTCCAAAACTACACGCAGCAAAGGCTCAAGTGCGTTATTGAGTACCTTATCTAAGCAATGGATTCACTTTCAGTCCTTACATAAATTGCTTACTTCTATTAGTCGTCTGCAATCGGAATCGATCATGTCAGCTATTGTCAAGGCGCGTCAAGCGCGTGCAATCGCAGATCTGGGATTCAGTGCAGTCTGTTCATTGGGAACTTTTAGAGCGAGCGACTCCAGCCATGCGGAAGGAGCTTGAGTATTTCGCGGATGATGAATTTTCAAAAAACGAAGAACTTTATTGTCAAATAGGCCTATCGCCCAGCGAGCCGTCGTCGCACCATCTCCAACACCGATTCCATTGCCCACATTTTCTGGCGACATTGCATCGTGTGATGGTTTTTGTGAGCTTTTTACTTCTTTAATTATTAATTCAAATAAATGTTCAGATACGCAAAAAATGTATTATTTAAAAACCTGTTTAACGGGCGACGCGCTTTCAGTTTTTCAAACTCAATTCGCTTCAGATCAAATTTTAATGACGTTTGGCAAACGTTAACGACGCGTTATTCAAATCAATATTTATTAGTTTTTTCGCATATTTCGCAATTATTTAATATGAAAGTTGTAAATCTCGCCAAGCCGCAGGGCTTACGGAATCTAATAGACCAGACTTGTGCGATTATTGCATCCTTACGAAAGCTCGGTCAATCCGTTGAGCATTGGGACTCGTTTTTGGTCGTTTTAACGGTTTTGCACCTTGATCCGCAAATGTTACAGCTATAGAATTTCCCAAATTTGCCACGTTGGAAAAGTTTGTCGCGCAGAGAATTCAAGCGTTAACCATTTCGAATTTTAAAGCTCCGTCGTTTGCGTCAGTTAGAAAGTCCCAGTCGATGCAACCAGCAATAAGGGTCAATATTCGGCTACGTCGGTCTCGTGTGACCGCTCATCACATTTCGTCCTGTGAAACGTTTAATAAAGTAACATCGGCTGCGCGCCTAACAATCGTACAAAAACGTCGGTTATATTACAATTGCCTGAAGACTGGTAATACGCCAAGTCGATTATGCGTAAAGCAAATTGTACAGTGTCCTAAAAAGCATCATACGTCCTTACACGAGTCACTTTGCAATAATCAAACTTCGGATGCACCGCAAGTAAACGTCGATACTTCTCACACTGTATTGGATGCATCTACATCGGTTTCGGCTCATTTCGCGGCCCCTCGCGTTGGATTGTCTCATCAGGCCGTATTGTTATCTACCGCGTGTTTACATTTTTTGACAAGTGATGGTCGTTATATGCTTGTTAGGGCATTAATTGATCCAGGCTCAGAGCGATCCTTTATCGCGGAGAACATTGCACAAACATTGCGTACAGAAAGATTTCCCTTTTCTGCCACGGTCAGTGGTATGGGCGATCAACATGCGGCTCATATAAAGCAATGTGCTCGTGTGCAATTGATGTCACGATTCAACCAAAGCGAGGTAATTGCATGTGAAGCCTTGATTATTCGTCATGTCACGTCGTATGTGCCGCGTGTTGTTATGTCGACCAATGACTGGTGACACCTTCGCGGATTACAATTTGAACACGAATACATTGCGGGCGCAAGGAAAATTGAAATAATTATCGGAGCGGATCTTTATGTCTACATATTGCGACCAGGCTTGCGTAGACATTTTAAAGGTCTTACAGCACAATGCGCCATGTTCGGATGGATTGTTTTCGGTAAAGTACCTCAAAAATCATCGCCGAATAATGCCGCGGATATATATTCAAGGCATGTAATTTCCAATGAAAGTTTGCACGAATCGATCGCGGACATTTGGTGTATTGAAGAAGTACCCAAAAACTGTTTCTTAGCGCATGCGATGAACTGTTTCGGACAACCACTACGCGCGATACGAATGGCAGATGTACTGTTGCGCTGCCATTTAAGGAGAGGTTACCTCTTGATATAGGCCGTTCATATGAAATTGCACTACGCGCGTATCATCGTTTAGAACGACACCTGAAGCGTGACGCGAATATATCTAAAGACTACCATGAATTCTTGCGCAATTACATTTCCTTAGGTCATATGGTACCGTTCAAACCTTCCAATTCCGTTCAAGCCTACTTTATACCGCACCATCCTGTTATTAAGCCGCACAGTACATCCACGAAACTACGAGTGGTGTTTAATGCCTCTTGTCCATTTTCAAATGGTCGTTCATTAAATGACTGTTTATATGCCGGTCCGATATTGCATCGGGAGTTGACGGCAGTGTTGTGCCGTTGGCGTATGCAAAAATACGTTTGCACTGTCGACGTCACAAAAATGTTTCGGCAAATTAATGTTCGGAGGGATGATACACAGTATCAGCATATTCTTTGGCGACCCTCACCGGACGCTGAGATATAGTCGTACCGGTTTACGACTGTTACGTATGGAACTGCTCCAGCTCCATTTTTATCGTTGCGCGTTCTTCAGCAATTATCAGTTGATGAAGCACCTAACTGCTATCAAGTAGCCAGGGAAATACCCCGGAACGTATACGTGGATGACGTGCTTTTTGGTGTTCCCTCGATTTCTGCGTGTTTAGCTCTCCGCGACGAAATCATCATATTGATGAACAAGGGCTGCCTCCCACTACGAAAATGGATCCAACTATGTTGGATGGTCTACCGCCGGCTGACTATGGAATGGATTTTAAAAAGTCATTTCAGGAGGATGATGAGCTTCGTATTTTAGGGCTATCATGGCTTCCTCATGCTGACCTATTGCAATTCACGGCCAGTCTCAAGATGCCATCCAGCCTCACCAAGCGCTCACTCCATTCGCATATCTCGAAATTATTTGATCCGTTAGGTTTAGTAGCACCTGTCATAATTGTGGCTAATATCTTACTTCAGCAGTTGTGGCTACAGGGTTTGGACTGGGATAGTCCACTGCCACCTGAAATTGCGGAAACCTGGCGCATCTTCTGCTCATATGTAAATGCCCTAACTGAAGTGCGTATTCCGCATTGGGTCTCATACCATCCTCGAAGTATAGTTTAATTATATGGGTTTTGCGATGCCTCTCAAGCGGCATACGCTGCTGTGGTGTACATCAGGATTCCGCGTGCCTTGTGGCGCCATGTCCCTACGGATCAGAATCCAGCTGACCTCGCTTCGCGCGGCACCTTCGCTAGGAGTATTGTAGATCATGAGATGTGGTGGCAAGGTGCACCCTGGCTTGCCGAATCGATTACCCGTGGCCACTGACTTGGAGGATCCGTATCGCATACACGTTCGCATCCTGTATTGCTAGCAGATCACGATCTTACTCGCCTTATAGTTCTCCAGGGTCATCTTCGATCCGGAATACCGACTCTTATCATGAGTGATAATGGCAAGAATTTTATAGGCGCGGAACAAGAGCTTCAACGCTGTCAACAGAGTGTCTTTAAGGATTCAGAATTTGAGTCAGCCATTGTAGCTCAGGGTATTACATGGCGTTTATCCCGCCCTCGTCTCCTCACTTCGAGGATTGTGGGAATCCGGGGTTAAGTACGTCAAACACCACATAAACCGGATTATTGGAACGCGGTCTTTGAACATTGCTGAATTGCAAACCTTATTATGTCAGGTGGAAGCGTGTTTGAATTCGCGTCCATTGACACCCTTGCACTCTGATAACGATGACCTTGCCACCTTGACTCCTAGTCACTTTCTGATAGGCCGGCCTATGGCGGCCATTCCTGAACCTACCTTACTTTCGACGCCAGAAACTCACCTAAATCGTTGGCGACTTATACAGAAAATTCGTGACCATTTTTGGCAGGCCTGGCATGCTGATTATTTGTCGAGTTTGCAGAAACGCAACAAATGGCGCGTTGTACGACCTAATCTAACGGTCGGAGATTTCGTGTTAATATTGCTCGAGACCTGTCCACCTTGTAGATGGTCTTTGGGTTGAGTAGTCGCATGTCATCCTGGCAAAGGTTGGTCTTTTTCGAATTTGCGATGTCAAAACTGCAACACCAGTTTTAAAGCGCCCCGTACATAAATTATGTAAGCTTTCCGGTGGATTAACATTGTGCGTCTAACACCGCTAGCGTTGTAGTCACTATACATTTTGTAATTGTATAGCATATGTTAAAGTTGCGTTACTGAGGTAATACGGTGGGCGGTATGTTCACGTCGTTACGTGAATATATTTACGTTTCGGCTGACCCCGTGGTCACCGACTGTTTTGCTCGAATTTTTCGCCTCTTCGCGGTTCGAATCAGTTGCTCTGGCGCCTCACATCGTGTGTTACCGTTTCGGTTAAAACTATTTGCCAAACTAAATATATACATTTGTAACGATTTCGTTCTGTATTTGCTGAATAAAATATTGATCAATAAATGCATTGGATTTACCAGAGATATTTTCCATCTGGATTAATTCTATTGCTGCGTTTTGCGTCGAAGGGACTCGTGAGCGGTGGAGATACGTGTCACGTCAAGAGCTGAGGCCGGCACTCTTCGATCGCAGATTGGGGGCTTTGGTGTAGACGACGTCTCGTCGGTGCTACTATAGTTTCACCATTTTTGCTGATCTTTTTTCAGTAACTGCAACACGGTGGTTACAATAACCGATCGGCATCGGAAAAAGAAGAGCGAGGAGAGAGACGTATTCTGGCATTCTACACTACGTTGCCTTCCACCTTATTGGGAATCAAGAGAGAGATCGCCCTTCGCACCCAAGATCCTGATGAACCCTCACGCGAATTTATTGTTGCCCTCCGTAGTTTATTTAAGTTATTAACGTGTCCCACCTCCCTTTCGGAGCAATTAGATATATGTTGTCAGAATCTTCGTCCAGGACTCGCCAACCGAGTCTCGCGCGAAGAAATACGTGATTATTCCGAATTAGTTCGTATGTGTCGTTATGTTGAAGCATTGGCTCAACGCGCAAAATCATATCGTCCTCCACCCCCTGTGTCAGCTTTTCCCGCTTATGCCTTTAATCCCCACAAGGCAAAGCCCTCCATACGATTAGCTGCCACTATTCCGGTCATTAAGGAGCAGCCCAACTGCTCTGAACAGGGTGCGGAACATAATGCGCAGTCCCTTTCCGCATTTGTTCCTGCACCTTCCCAGAGCATAAATCCCACTCCTTACACTAACCGGAAACCAGCTAGCAACCCTTCTCAATGTCGTCCTTCGAAAACCCTTCCCCAAAAACCCATTGGTCCTCCCAAATATTCATCTCAAGAGAGATATGTAGGAAATCCCCTTCTCCTACTAGGCCCCCCACTAGTAGCCCCCCTCCATTAATGAGCATCAAAATCTGATGCTATAATTGCAATAGAATCGGCCATGTATACCGCGATTGCCCCTTATTTCTCGGATATTTTTGTTTTACGTCTGGTTACCCCGGTAAAAACTCTAATAACTGCCTCGCCTGCGGTCGAAGACGGGCGGGAAACGAGTAGCCGGGGGGCCCAAATTTCCCTGTCCCCCCGTATAAATTGTCCTCCCATAGATGTAGCAAGTTTGAATTTCACTGACCCAGACCCGCGGTACTTTATCCGAATAGAATTGAATGGCCGTCCTCTAAAAGCATTGATTGATTCGGGTGCGTCCAGAGCGTACCTGAATTTAGATTTAAAATCCATTCCCACGGCATCGTATCTCTATAGTTTGAGTTAAATGGTGACATTTTAGTGTGGTTTTTTCCAACTGCCGATAAGTCAGAAAATGTTTCTTAGATTTTTTTCCTTTAGTTTATATTTTATTCCTTTAATTTATATCGACGATATATTTTTGATGGTATGAGTAAATTGTTCTTAATACAATTTTTACTTGACGTTCCGACGAGTTGAATGAAAAGGAGGTTATATGAAAAAGATGGTAAGAAAGAGATTGATTATTCTCTTTTTATTATAGTTGCACTTTCGGATGTGAAAGATGGTAACAATCCATATACGTCAAGCAAAAATTGTATTAAAAACAATTTACTTATACCATCAAAAATAACAAAACTTACATAAATGGTGACATTCAAATCGTGGATGTACGGCTGGCGCCCATAAGTTATCACTGTATATTAAGAATAGATTTTTTGAATATTTTTGGAATTAAGATAGATTATGAGAGAAGTAGATGGAAAACCCGTAATGGTCCATATCGATTAGTTAGTAATAATAAATTTGTGACTAAAGTCCAACCCGTGTCCCCGTATATGTTAAAAATTGCCCAGGCTAAAGTCGATACCATGCTGAAGGAAGATGTGATTGATCCCTCCAAGAGCCCGTGGATGAGTAACCCTGTAATTGTCGCAAAAGCCAATGGCAAGCATCGTTTTTGTATCGATTACCGTGATGTTAATAAAGTAACCCTTAAAGATGCCTATCCCATCCCAAATATGGAAAGAATTTTCGCCGCCATGAGAAGAGCCCGTTACGTATCGAAGCCAAGCTTATTTCCATGTCCCAGTAGATCCCCGTAGTCGTCCCATTACCGCCATCGCCGTCCCAGGAAGAGGCTTATTTCAATTTAAGCGTATGCCCTTTGGTTTGATGAATGCCCCCGCCACCTTCCCAATAAACATTTGGAGACATAAATATCTAAAAGATATCTTTTAGACGTCTTTATTTAAAAGGATATCTAAAAGATGTTAGATCTTTTAGATATCTATTCGACATTTTTAAGATATCTTGCCAGGATCGCAAGATATCTTTTAGATATCTTCAAGATATCTTTTTGTTTATTGGGTTTCAACGACTTATGGACAGACTAATAGATCCTGCATGGGAACCCCACGTATTCGTCTACCTAGATGACGTAATCATTGCCACGGAGACGGAGGAAGATAACTTTAAATTTTTAGAGACAGTACTACGAACGCTGACAGACGCGGGATTAGACATTAATTTGGAAAAAAGTGAATTCTTCTGTCCCGAGGTAAAATATCTAGGATACGTCATAGGTGGGGAAGGTTTGAAAGTTGACCCAGACGAGATAGCCCCTATTTTAGAATACCCTCCCCCAACTAACCTTAAGCACTTACGTCGATTTCTGGGAATGGTAGGGTGGTATTCCCGTTTCCTCCCTGACCTATCCCAAGATCGAGTCCCGTTGACTCAATTCCTTAGCAAAATTGCCCCATGGCGGTAGCGATATGAGCAACAACGTACCTTTGAAGCCCTCCGAAATTCCCTGACCCGCACCCCTATTTTGGCCCGTACTGATTTTGAGTTGCCCTTTTGTATCCAAACAGATGCCAGTGACGTTGCGATTGGTGCCGTTCTGATGTAGGAGTTGGAGGGAGACGAGCATTCCATTGTGTTTCCAAGTCGAGTTCTAACGGCGGCAGAGCGGAAATACACCGTAACGGAGCGTGAATGTGTAGCTGTTTTGTGGGCCATAAAGAAATTCAGGCCCTACGTTAAGGGAACGTCTTTTAGCGTCATTACCGATCATAGTAGTCTGCAAAGGCTACGGAATTTACGTGACCCAACCGGCCGTATAGCTCGATGGGCTTTGGCATTGCAGGCTTACGATATGACGATCGTACATCGCAGATGATCCCTTTATCGCGTATGTACGAATCCCCTGATGTTGCCCTGTATGCCCTTGGAGATAGTGAAGACCCTTAGTATACAACCAAGATGGAGAATATTAGAGAATTTCCCTTTAAATACCCCCATTGGAAGATTGTTCAGGATAAAATCTTCTACCATCGTCCCGATCCAGTGATAGAGCCAACCCTAAAGATTTAGATGCCTGGAAATTAGTGTTGCCCAATGAAGCCCGTCCGCGTGCCCTTAATGAAGCCCATCATTTTCCGCAGTCTGGTCATTTAGGTGCTAATATGACATATTATCGTCTTATCCAAGATTTCTTTTGGCCTGGCGTTTTCCAGGATGTTACAATGTTACAATAACCGATCAGCGTGCCCCAGTAGGATTAATGCGAGAACGTACTACCGAATACCTCTGGAGTACGGTGGCTGCAGATTTGATGGGTCCGTTTCCTCCCAGTAAGCACCAAAATCAGTATGTTGTTGTTTTCCAGGATTTATTCACTAAATATGTGGGAGTTAAAGCCCTGCGATCGGCTACTGGTGCCACCATTAAGACCGCATTAGAAACACTGGTTGTCAATCGTTGGGGTTGCCCTAATTATTTTGTCCCGGATAACGGGAAATAATTTGACAACAATTGTCTGGACGCTTACTTGAGGGAAATAGGAATTACCAAAGTCCTTACTCCCCCATATCATCCCCAAGCAAACCCCGTAGAAAGAGCCAATCGTATCCTTAAAACGATGATTTCGTCCTTTGTCGGGTTAGATCACCGCGACTGGGACTTACATCTTCCCGAATTCTGTTTTGCCCTCAACACCTCAGTATAAGCCTCCACCCAAATGACTCCCGCCTTTTAAAATTTTGGTAGAAATCCCCGTTCTGCCCGCAGTGTCCGTAATAATGAGTTAGTATACCAATACCCAAATGATCCCGAAGTTTGGAGTAATCGAATGAAATGCTTACCCTTAATTCATGATTGGGTAAGAAAGAATTCAGAACAATCTGCCAAAAGGCAGGCCCAATATTACAATAGAAATAGAGTAGACCTTAGATTTAAAGTCAGTGACTTAGTAATCCTAAGAACGAGAATACTCTCATATGGAACTCAGCATTTTGCAGCTAAGTTAGCCCCTAAATTTACTGGTCCTTATAGAATAATACGTGTCCCCTGTGGTGTATGAAATTGAAGATAAAGATAGCCGTAGAAACCCAAAAGTCCACATTAAAGATTTCAAATTTTATAAATCCCCTGATCCAGTAACTCCTGAGAGTCACCCTGAACAACCTCCTACCCCAGTAGTCCCGGAAATACAACCGGAACCTCCTTCAGAAATAGTAGCACCGATACCACCCGTATTACCTACTCTACGTCGAGGAGTAGGACGACCTCGAACGACGCCCTTATCAATACCTACCTCTGTACCCTTAATAAATCCGACGCACCCTCCACCTCCTCAAAGGAGAGTGGGACTTCCTCGAAAAACCCCCACTTTTCCCGTCACAACCCCAGTTAATGAAGTAGTTATACCCCGATACAACTTACGTTCTCGGAATCCCTTGTGATGTTGATTGTGTGAGAACTATTAAGATTCTACGATGTTATTGTTTTGTTAATGTTAACTTTCAGATACGATATGTTACCTAGGCGAACCCGTCATTTCGGGCCTCCACCAATATCTTCGAGGAGAGGCGAATATATCGTCCCAGGATGGCGTGGAGAAGTGAGACCTCCAAAAGTGGATAGACTGGCTGTGCATCCAATATTTGTTAACCACCAATTATTCCCCTCCTACTCCCGAACCCACTTCTCCCTTCGACCATCCCTCACCTTGCCGTAGTAATGGGATCTTAAGGTCCGAAGTGGACCCTACACCTCCCTACGCTCCCATTCCCTCACCCATTCCGCGTACCTCCCCCCTTCCCCTACAATTTTTAAGGCCCCTATCCTCATCTTTAAAAGCCCTCTGACCTCGCTTGCCTCTCTCGAAGACAACCCGGCTGGACCAAATGTTTAACGCCGTCCTTGGACTCCTCTGACTTTTCAACCTCCCTCCTCCTCGCCCATATCCTTATCACCTCTACCATCCTCCTCCTTCACACTAGCCCCTATTACCCCGCCCCCTACATTTCAAACCCCCTCTAATACCAACTCCGACCATAACCATATCACCGTCTTAATGTCCCTGAAAATCTCACACCCTACTCCTTCCACACCCCACTCTCTCTCCCTCTCCGCCAAGCCAGCCAATCCCTGCCATAATGTCCCTTAACCTCACTCCTCCTCCTCGGTGCAAGCATTGCCGACAAGTGGGCAATCCAGTCAAACACTGCCGACAACCCCGCCGTAAGCAATAACCCCTGACCATCCCTAGTCCCAGTGCCGGCCCTTTCAGGCACCATCCCTTCTTCCCAGTGCCGGTCCTTGCAGGCACCATCTCTAGTCCTAGTGCCGTCCCTTTCAGGTACGGATATCTTAAATAACATAACCCTACTCCCTTATTAAATCCCTTATTAATCCTTAATCCTACATGGATCCCTAATTAAAACCTAAGAAAACCCCTATTACCCTCGCCGATCCCTTCTAGATTACCAATTCCCTGGATATTTCCAATTTTTTTAGTTTTTTGTTTTTGGTTGTGCGAATGAAATTTTTTTTGTTTTAATGTTTCTTTATATTTTGTTTTTGAAATATTTTTTTGTAAGTTTGAAACTCTTAATTTCTTCCTCTCCCTCCCATGATTTGATTGAAGAAAACGGAAACCGTCAACTCTTCATATCGTGAAATCGTACCGATACCGAGTCCAATGTAAGTACCCGTTACATTTATTGTTCGGCATTGAAGTCTGTCGTAATGTGACGATGCGTCGATATCATGTATTAAAAATGTACTTTCATCAGGCCCGGGGGAGTTTGTAACACGGCGGTTACAATAACCGATCGGCATCGGAAACCGAAGAGCGAAGGGAGAGATGTATGCGAAGGCGGGAGAGATTGTGAATCGGGTAATGAATGCGATAGGTATGGAAGAGAGAAAGGTTGGTTTTGAAGAAGCATATATAACAGGGAGAGAGAAAGCGAAAATGGTGGTGGTAAAATTAAGTAGATTTGGAGGATAAAATGGAGGTTTTGAGGAATAGTAAAATGTGGAAAGAGAGTATTTTGAAAGATGTATATATAGATGATGACAAGAGAAGAGAGAGAAATGCAACGAATGATAAGAGAATGGATGAAGTGTGAGAGACAAAAAGGAAATAGAGTGACAATAGGTTATGGCAAGGGGTACTTGAATGGAAGAGTGTATGTATGGGATGAAAGAGAGAGTTGTGTAAAAGAGAGAACATTTCGGAAAGAAAGGGAGGGGAGATTGTAAAACGGCTGAAAGAGAGAGAAAAAATGGAAAGGGGAAAGGCGAGAAATACAAGAAACTAGGGGAATATGAATGTAAAGAGAGAGGAAGTGGAAATAGAGAAAGAGCGAGGAGGAATAATAGGATTATAAATATAGAGAGAAATGCGGTAATAAAAGACACCACGCAGCAAAAAAGTGAGGAAGATAGAGAATGTAATGAAAGGGGAGAAACTAGAAAGACGAAGAAAAGGGTAAGGGGTTTAGTA
>JAPYZR010009368.1:0-11983 GCA_030522945.1 Trichopria nigra | reverse complement strand
AAATTGCAACATTACAATATAATATATGGAAGACATGTGTTCATCATCTATTTTAATGAGATTCAAAATATGGCGATAATTATATTTTGAAAGCTGACACTTTAAATTTGGAATTAAAAATACTACATTGCCAAGATGAGGTGCTAAAAGGAAAATTTCATCATGGTTCATTTGCTTTCGGGAATTTCCGGCGAACATCTCTATGTGTGTCGAAATTACCCGAAGTCTTTGTCGATTGGAACCAGGTGCTATTGTATATATGTTTAGTTGAAGAAAACAACAAGTGACGTCCCAGCAATTACGGTCGGTGAATTGTTTTCATATTTGAATAATATTTGCGTGAAGAGCCAACGATTCATAACAAGTTAAATTGACAGTTTATTAATGTTTTTCAAATGATATATATCTGATTTTTTTTAATGTGTCTTATAATCAGTCTATACTAATGTATTCTTTGCCAATGATTTTTTCGTACTTTTTGAGTCATTTTTTTTTGTATATGGTTGCTGTATGAATGTGTGGGACAAACACATCTAATTTTTGTTTATTGTGAATCGTCGCCTTTTACGATATAATCCCTTTTGAATAATGACAGTTATTATTGTTGTTTCTGCCTGGATAGATATTTGGGTTACTTTAATTAAACCTGATATTTAGTTTTTTTTTATGAATTTTATTTTTGATAATACATTTTTGAATTTAGATATAAATATATATTCCCCCTTGAATGCAAATTTTACAACATGTATGTAAATTATCATGTTTTAAGTTTC
The DNA here is from genome assembly GCA_030522945.1 of Trichopria nigra. Lineage (NCBI taxonomy): Eukaryota > Metazoa > Arthropoda > Insecta > Hymenoptera > Diapriidae > Trichopria > Trichopria nigra. The sequence continues at coordinate 11,210 of JAPYZR010009368.1, read as the reverse complement.
ATGTACATCAAAATTAAAGAGAACTGATAAGACTTTATATTATCTATTGAATATTAAATATTGTTTGTTTAAATAAATTGCAAGAAGCAATGAATTACGTCTGGTTGTCGCATTCATGAAGTGTATACTGAATAGAATACATAGCGATATATTTCTCTATCATTTCCCTGAAATAATGTCATATATGTATATGAATTGCTAAGTACCGAACGTCATTTTTCGCAATTATTGATAAAAGTGCTTAACAAATTTTACAATGTTGACAAAATTAAATAAAAGCTTTTATCGTAACTGACAAAATAATCTCATGTAAATGTTACATTTCGGTTATCAATATTTGATAAATATATTTGTTTATTTTTGATCCATTTTCATTTTGAATACTTATTGCCTTACATTCAGTAACACTGTTAAAAAATTAAGTGATACGAAACATCTTTTACTCAGTGATGGAACACCGATTCTATACATATATTTTGGTATAGTTCAACAATAGTCGTGCACTTCGATTATAATATATTACATTATTCAGAAAATTCGAAATATATATGAATTATATAAAAATTTTAATTTTATGTGATTGAAAATAATGTATCAATAATCTATATATATATATATGAAATCAATATTATCAAATGAAATAAATAATAAAATGATGAAAATGGAATAAGTAATTTACCATATGGCACCATCTAGAGAATATTGGTAAAAGTGAAATAAAAAAGTTGTCGAATGTGCTAGCTTTATTCAAGATTAAAATTCACGTGAAAATACCAATCATGTAAATTATTGCATTTGTACGTTGCACTCGAAAAGGATTGTTGTTTTCAATTGCACGGACGTTTTACCCGAAAAAAAAACTTCACATGTATCACATCCAAGTGGAAATTGTATTTAGTTTAGAATAAAGCGCACTAACAAGTTTTCCTGTCAGCAGTAATCGGACACTAAACGGGAAATAGGCATACCGAAGGATAAACAATTCAACTAGTACCTGGATATACAGTACTATAAGAATATTATCCAGTGTTCGTATATGTATGCAATAAAATAATTTCTGTCGGGATTACAAGTTAGGGCCATTACTTGTACCAATATAGTGTATAATATTCATAATATTATTTGAACGTGGAGTGCACAGTTCCATGCACGAAATTTATTGAACAAAATTTGCCGAAAAATTTGAACAGCCGACACCAAGTAAATGTTGCCCAAGTGACTTCGACAACGTTTGCTTAACCTCGCGAAACGTGGATAATTTATTATAAAATTTAAAAATTCTAGATAGTAACCTAAGTTATATAACCTCCATTGCTTGAGTAGTAAATATTTAGTACATATACGCTATATGTTAAATTTAAAATAAAATTTAAGGTAAGAGACAGAAAACAATAATATCAATGTATTTCAATGACGAGAAGCAAATGAGGTTATAATTATGTTTTACATATATGTGCTCGCCTAGATTCTCGAGGCTACAGTGACAGATATACTACACACATCATACTTAACTATATAGGCTTCATATATATATTCAATTCTAGCATAAACCAGCATATGATGTCAAAAACTAGACGTTATTTACTTGATAAGATTTTATTAGAAATCACTGTCCAAAGTCAATGTTTATATATTATAGCAATATAATCTTTCCCGAGTAATTTTCCACATTTATATAATACACAACATATCATACATGTATAAAATATTATGCAATACACACCAAACATTAAATAATAAAAGTATGTAAACAAAAAACTATGAATGGACATTTACTTGGGAAAAATTACAAAGATTTTGATGTAATAATTAATTTGCGTTCATTATTAGAAGGATGCTGACATGAAAATATAACTGTGAATATTTTAAGATTAAATTGTTTGTACTCAATATTGTGGAATAAAATGAGTACAATTTTAATATAATAATGTTATATTTGTTGTACTTGCACGTTGACTGATATGATATGGAAGTAATTAATTATGGTAAAAGAAACTGTTCATCAGTATATCAAAAGGAAAGCATTTCAATTATCAGACTTCAGTTATTTAAGACTACAGTAATTAAATCCCAGGCTTCGTACGAAATTGAGGTAAACGTATTTTTATAAGTTTATTTTATTCAACTTATCATATTCCAATTTCAAACAAGTTTCCTCTTATAAAAGTATATGATTTCTCTATTTACAGAAGTTTGGGTAAACACCATAGTGTGAGATGTACGACCAAATAAGTTGAATGAAAACTGGTTTGCTGAAGTTTGATACAAAAAATGGCAACAGAAATAAAATAATCATCTGTGCCTAATGGAATTAATAAAATTTAGTTCAATCATAAAATTTCAAATTAAAAAAAAAATTGATTTCAAAATAAGATGTAATACAATTATACGGGCTTATGAGTGGGAATATTTATAATGTTACATTTTTTACAAACAAATTTATACAGGTCAGTTTTACTGCTTCTATACCATAATGGTTCAACTAGCAAGGTTTATCATTATTCCTCGCAGGACAACACATACACATCCAACACATACTTCACACTATCACAACTCACAACAACAATCGGACCCGTGAACGGTCAAATCGGTGGCCAAAATATACGGCACGCCGATCATGCAAAAACCATTCACGGTGCCGAAAATTACCGACAGATGTCGATAGCCGCCACAAATTCGAACCTTCGACAGCAATGTTTATTTTCCGAATTAATATTTTTCAATACAAATTCAGAAAAACATTGCTCGATGGGGATTCGAACTCGCGACTTGGGAACTGCAGTTTAAAAGACCAGCACCATAACCACTTACCCATCGGGCTCCCCCTAGAAACAAATTTATACATACGTGTAAACATGTTATATAAGAAGATGTCGGCCCTGTATTACGAAAAGGTCGAAATATAATATTCGAAGATATAACATTCAAAATATATTTCAAAAATAGAGAAGAGATTATTTGTAATGTTACATTGAAAATACCAAACATCTTAAAGTGCGTTTAAAAGTTTTTTTCTATAGTTTTTTTTTTTATTTGCCTCTGATTGATTTAGGAACTTGCTTTAGAAGAAGAATATTACATTTCAGAACTAATAATTTATTATTATCCTATTATTTATATACCTTATGTAATATATTCGTATTTTATCGCGCATAAAGTAGTGTCATTGACAAGACAAAAAATTGAAAGATATACATATATGCGAGATATACATATACGCGAGCGTGCACGTGGTCGACGTATGAACAGTCTTGCTTGCGTGAGAGAGAGAGAGAGAGAGAGAGAGAGAGAGAGAGAGAGAGAATGTGTCCAATATGACATCATTCATTTATATAAAACTGACGAAGCATATTTCTATGAATTGAAACTGCTCCATATTAGTTCGGAACACCAATCCAAAGAATAAAAATACGATCTGACGTGTCGCTATTGATCCTGAAAATTTGATCGGCAACGATAAAATAACAAGCTCTAGCAGGTGACGCGTAGGTCGTGTGGCGAGTACATGGTTACTTTTGATTAAAAAGAGGTACAGAAGCGGGACAGTGAACTAAATATTATAAATGGCTCGGACTCGTATACTGCGGATATATCTGGAAAAAGGATATTGGTTATATTCCAGAATCGTGTAAGGTTAATGGTAACTGCAGGTTCGGTATTGTTACGAGCGTATACCGGTCAAAATACCAGAAATTCGATATTCGGTTTAGATATTTATTCACGTGATGTCAAATATATTCTTAACGACCGTTCTCCAGTTAATTGGGATGCATTCTTCAAGCGGGTGGATATAAATGTATATCGAAGTGATTTACCTTTAACTTTTTATTTCTTAGCCAATTCTTAGACAGTTCAGATGTTTACCATGTTAAAAGCATAGGAGAAATGGATAGTGTAAGAAAAAAATGGATAGATTTCTACTAGGGGAGAAGTTTCGGAATAGCAACGGAAAATTTTCAGACAAAATTCAAAAATTTAAATAATTAATTATAATAAAATGTACCAAAAAGTATATAATATATTGAAATACAATTATTAAGAAAAAGTTTTGTATTCATAGTCCTGTAAACGACAATGAATTGTAGGTATTCGCCAATTATAAAATGCTCAAAAAATTATTTAAAAGGAAGTAAAAGGAATTCACTTAATAATTGCTTTTATCTACATTTTGGATTTGTTATATTTAAAATATACCTTTCAATTCCTTTGAAATAGTTTGATCACTTTGATCGATTTTTCTTTAAAAAAAGAAAATCTTTAAGAAAAATGAATAATATAATTAATATATTGACAGAAATTAATGTTGCGAATGAAAGTTGATAAATTAAAACTACAATTATTCATTCATTCTAAATTCTACAAATATAATTCAATGTAAGAAAGATTGGATTAAGAGTGATTATGTAATAGATTAAAATACATACGTATATAATATAGAGAACTTTAGATAATCTAATTTCAATTGCTAAATTATGGATGCCTTATGTTTGTGAAGATTAAATATTCAATATTCGAACAGTTTATCAGCGAGTTAGTTATATACATATAATCTTATGAATAATGCAAGATTAAACTGCAAATTTCGGAACTTGATGAATTAGAGTGTTGGGAAATATTTCATTTCTGTAACGAGAATTTTATATTTAATTATATTCTTTCTCATGGCGGTCACTCATGAATCAAATCAAAATATTATTGTATTCAGTAATATTATTAAAAGTTAGCAATATTTATAAATGCATGCATAATATTCCCAATCGTCACGTTGAAGATATACTTTTTAATAATACAAATAGAATTTGATTTCGTAAACGAAGAGTGATTCGAAAAGTGTTTTTAAACATGTTTAAAAAAATATCAATGTATTGTATGCATTAAATTGAATTAGCCGTTTTAAAAAATTATCGTACAAGTATCATCGAGAATTCCAGAAATAAGCAGGCTAGAAAAACTTTAATTTTGGATTTATGAATTGTTTTATAAGTATTACGATGTTGGCACGTTATAAGTGAACGATTTAATTTTTTTTTTATTTTTTGTTGTGTCTCTCCTTACGTTACAAGATACTTTTTACAGCGAACTTGCTCCCTGCATGGGTAGAGATATTACGAAAGCCCAGAATAGGATCAGAATTATATGTCATTACTCAATGCATATATTCAGACAATGTAGTTGCACGTTGAATCGAAAACTTTAACTTTAACTTTATGTCTACGCATTCGGACCCCTATATAGTAATTTGCATTATTTATGTTTCGATTGGACCGATAGCTGGCAAACCAATCAATTATAGTGCGGGAAAGATTGATTGTTTGTTCGGAAGCTGAACGCATTCGGTCGACCCTCGAACCATGTCCATGCTCGTATACATTTATTTCCGGAAGCACTTGTGTGAATGGCGCACGTGAATTTCAAGCGCGAATATTGTGTACCACGTATGCTTTTGCATTTATTCCAGAATCCCTATGATGGATTTCAAGCGGGAACGGCCGAATATATGGATGTAAAAGGCAACAAATCCGGAATGAGCCACACCGAGATTATTGACGAACATATTACGACCATAAACTGAGTCTGTAGCATGTTTTTTTACTGACAGAAAGTTTTCATAGCATGCCGTACCGTAAATTATAAATATTGCGAAAATTGTGTTCGATGTCGACATTACATTTTATAAAGTATATACATTCTTGACAAAAGGTATTGGCTGTGTGAAACACTATAAATTCACAATCTCATAGCATCACAATACATAGCATCAAAAAACCCCATGATTCTTCAATAAAAAGACGTCATGGTAAGAATTTTACCAAAGTAATCAATACTTTTCAGAATTCTAAATAATAATATTTTTCTTTAAACGGAAATGTCAGTTCAAACCACCTTCTAAATCATTTAAAAATATTTGTTTTTAAAGTCATACTTCAAATTGATTGCTGAAAGGAAAAACATTTGTCGTGACCTTCTATTGTGTAAAATTTTGCTCAGTAGTACGATTTAGCCGTGTTACGTTGTAATGCATACAAATTCACTTAAAGTCTAAGCCGTAACAACTAAGTTCAATTGTTGTCATTACTGTACAATATACTCTAAAGTTTCATGGATAATGTACAAATCGTTCTCGCATTGTATACTCTTCGTGCACTTCTCAGGTCTGAAGGATTTCCTTGGTAATCTCGAACACGTGCAGTGAGAACGTTATTGTAAACCTAAGGGAAGTATTGTTTTCTTTCAAGATTTATTCTTTTGTTAATTAAATCTTATTTTGTACAAGTTATTTGAATGTAAACCTTTCGATTATTGTATTATTGAATTTCTTAATAAATTAAATCTAATGAGACGCATGTGACAATATTCCAACATATATGTAATAATCCTGTGAATCCTATATTATTGTACGTACCACGAAACGAATATATCAGTCATACTACATAAGAGTAAATCTTATTGATTTTATTAATTTTTTATTCGCATCAACAAAAGATAGGAGTAATAAAGTGAGGAATTAATGCAATTGAAAATTATTCTAAATAGAACGCCATATCAGAAAATGCGGAAAGAAGAGTTATGGTGGTGTTTTCAATAAAAAAGCGCTTTTAAATAATGAAAAAAAAAAACGAAATGTTCACTTTTCGTTGAAAAGACGGAGTACGTTCTACGTTTTCCTTGCTTTCAGCGTTTTTCACGTTAAGATCTTCCGAAAACGTAAATGTATGTCGTATGAATTGAACGGAATCGCTTCATTGAAATTGAATTGGAATAAAGACTGAAAATCAATAATAAAAGAATTCGCGGGATTTTAAAAGTTGACGGATGGATGAAAAGGGCGGAGATATTTCGTCGCTCAGAGAAGTCGTTTCTTTACCATAAATGAAATCTGAAAAAGTAAGATATTTTTATTGAAAAAATATTTTAATTTATATTTATTAGTAGTGAAATCTTTACTGAAGTGTTTATTTGTTTCATCAATAGAAAAATGTTCGAATAGTTTTTTATACTACTTGTGAAGGATCATGTTTGCTCGAACATTTATAAAGTGTTATATATATTAATAAACAGTAAATCATGCATCAATGTAAATAATATTCAAAAGCATTCAAATATGAAAATAAAAGTATTGTTAATCATGTGATGTGAACTTTTGAAAATGTTACGGCATGAGATATCATCCATACCAGCACACCTGTCAACACCAAATCCATCAGAAGTTTATCGGAACTGAGATCAGTTTCATTATCAACATCGCCATCTAGATCGCTATTTGGATTGCCTTCAGCTTTGTCAACAGTATTGCAATCAGTGTCATCAGCGTCACCGACATCAACATCGTAATTAACAACATTGTCGTCGTCAGTACCGTCATAATTTCTCTGAACAGAAACTTTATCCTTAATAAACATTACGTAAATAGACTTATTTCCGAATAGTATTTTAATTAACAAAGTTTGAAGACAGTTTAAGAAAAATTACTCAAAAATTGAACTCATATCGTGCAGTATAATTGTCCTTCAACGCAAAAAATTCACTCCGCCTTGACATTCCGAAATAGTCGGCAGACGAAATTCATAAGTTCGTTCAAAGAACTCTCTGTGATTGCTGACTTGCGTTGTGCTACGGCTGCAAGATGCGCTGATGTATTTCCAGCGTAAACAATAATTTCCGCGTGCAATTAGCAGCTCCTCATTTTAGCGCGTACATCGGTGGCTTGAGTCTCAAGAACCGCCTCTTCATTTCATTCCATTGCAGCGAGACTAAGACGCTAGAGATGGAAATGGAACCGTCCGCGGCGAATTGCTGTGTGGATGTAGCAAGTGAAGCGAGAGGAAGAAATAGAATGCGAATAACGAAAACGGGGGATTATGCTTCTATGACAAAAAATTAGACGAGAATATCAGTAACGTAGCCTTTTATCTTAAGCAACATACACACTTTGTACTTAGATAAATCACGCAAAGATATATTTTCCGGAGAAGTTGCTTCTTTGCCATAAATTAAATCTGGCAAAATAAGATATTTTTATTGCATATACTGTATGTGTATACCGTAGTATAAAATGGGAACAGTTTCTGGTCAGTTTTCCCGTTCCTGTATACATACATCATTATGACCAGAATAAATATATGTCTATAAATGACATTACTTCTAGGTTATGTGAGATTTACTCTGAAACCTAAGATGGACATGAATTATGGTATCTCGGCACTTGGTTTCATTATTAAGAACCACGAATGAAGGATTGAATTTTTCTATGACGAGTCGTACTCTTTGGAGAATCGGCTGTGTATAGCATTTGTCTGAAGGCGGCATTTTGTTTTGAAGGGGCCCGTAGCCAAAAACCTATTCCCTTAAGTTTAAAGCTGCAAAAAACCAAATTTCTTTATTATGTAGATATTTTTGCCGCTCTTGATCTTTTAATATAATATTTAGTGACCCTAAAGTGTCTTTTAAGCAAAAAATTATTTTTGACGTTTTGAAAATGCAACTATGGTTTCCCCCTTAAATTAAACGAATAAAATTACATATAGGTCAAAGACGACTGTCATACGTATAAAACTATTTCGTTGATGCTACAAAAAATGTCGTTAGCTTCAAATAATTAATTGATTAGATATTATGTGTTTTTAATTGATTGATTTTGTATACATAGGTACTGTCTTGTATGATAATTTCAGTTATTCAGACAACTTCATCTTCGTAGCCGCACAAATTTTATAAACATTATTTCATGTTCAACTTTAGAGAGTAGGCAACATAACAATTTACTATGTTAAAATACCATTGTTCTTATAGTACCTGTAATATTTGGAAACATATATAAAGTAAAATAAAAATTGATTTTCGGTTGTCGATATAAAAATATATATCACCAACGTAAATTATTTATGTTCATTTTTAAAGCACTATATATATTCTCAAACATGTATTTCAGTAATGACGCTTATATACGTGTTGCATAAAACACGTGCTTAAATGAAAAATTCATTTGAAATCTTGGGCTGTTGAATGAAAGAAGTTATTTTCATGAAATTTCATAATAATATACTTCTTCCGTAAGAGAAAATAGTACAAATTGATATTTATATGTGAACTTTTAATATCACGCGTGAATTATATGACGTATTCCACTCTTTAGAGGTTTACGTCAATGACCATGTGACGTTGAGTAGCTCGGATGGTCGTTTTGAAATTGCGAGCATAAATTGGTAAAACGCGAATAAACGACCGTTAAAAGTAGTTTCGAAGACTTACCAGCGACATCCCAGCGCAACCCGACGGTGGTACTGGGTATAGCTGTATCGATTAGTTTTTATTTGGCCAAAGTGATTATTATCAATTCAAAAGACGATATCGGAAAATGGTTAATTCGTAGGGTCTCTGAGTAAAATACTAATAAATTTTACTTCAGGGTTTGATCTTATAAAATTGTAAATTGTTACTTATCACAGTTAGAAATTGTATTTTTAAAAAGCTCTAAAAATTTATTATAATTATTGTATAACCATTTGAATTCTGACTTGATTATTGATGAAACTTTAAATACTCAAGCTTATGAAAGGTCAAAGAATATACTTTTGTAATAATTACAGAATTAAACAGTTATTTATGAACTTATACATAAATACAAATCTGTTTCATTACATTTATGCGGAAAATAAGTGTGGTAAATATATATATTGAAAAAACCTGTTGGTATGTTAGAGAAAATACTGCCATTCTAATCTTAAATATCAAATAATATCAATGTACATTTCGTACAACGTGATAAGAGAGCACCAATTAAAATTAGATTTTCTGACATATTGATTGAAATTGTGGTTCTATGAACCCTCAACATCGAATTTCTGTTTTAAAATTAAAGTCATCAAGGATTATTCAAAATATAACTGAAAATTAATCAAGTTTTTTGTTCAATAAATCAAGTATAAACCTGGTAAAAAAATTAAAATGGCCTCTCGCGGGCCAGGCTTCTGCAGCCGTGTAAATAAATAGCAAAGGCCACGTTAAATTTTGTACCAGGGAACCTTAAAAATAAATTGTAGATTTAGATTACCGAATAAGATCAATTGCTAAATAATATAAATTTGTAATATCAATTAACGTCATTAGAAAATGTAATATATAATTATCATACATAACAGTACTATTTTATTCTAACTTTAATCTGTTCCGGTGCTTTATATAAAATTAATCGAGTCCAGAAAAAAAGACCATTGACTGGTCATATTTTCTACTAAGAATTGTTTTTTAAAATAAAAACTAGGAGCTTCGCCCCTGCGGCCTTTGGCCGCCAACCCCACCGGGGACTCCGCCCCCTGGACCCCAGGCGGCTATCGCGCATAGCTCGCTTCGCTCGCAAAGTTAACAGCAGTCGGCCCTTCGGGCCTCACCAACTTTACACTCAGTGTGCCATAAGTTTACGAATTTGATATACCAATTCACATTTGCAAATATTGCCTTAAGATATAACGATGAATTTCACATGCCAAATAACATCCCAAAAACTTGCGAAAAAGTTTTTTGGTCACCCCCCTGTATTTTAGTATGGATAAATCACAAAAATCTAATCAGATTTTTGTTTAATCTAAGATCAGCCAAAACAGAAATTTGAAAAAAAAATTGGTGGCCTTCGGCCGCCAACCTTCTCATGGGCTCCGCCCCCTGGACCCTCGTTTGAAATTCATTTCCTATGTACGACGCTTACTTCGCCAAAGTATACCTTGAAGATAGCAATTATGGGCGCACTTTCGTCGCTCGTTTGCGGACTTTTGCTTGAGATTACGAAAAAAAATACATAGGACCTTTTTTGTAGACAATTTCATGCTCTACATTTTTTGTTGGAAACATTTTTTCGTCAGATCAGTATTTTTCAAAATATCTGCAAAAAGGTGGAAAACATCACGTTTTGTTGGTGTTTTTTCAAGATATCGGCTAAAATATGTCCGTCCGCCAATTTCTATTATTATATTCGTAATCAGCGATCCAAAATACGTAAGATACCATATATAATTTTTTTCCAGGTGTCGTAGTCTTTCCGAAGGTAATTAAATCGCAAAAAGCGGTTTCCCCACTCTATACCACTCCATGGATAAATTTCAAAATCTAGTCAGTTTTAAGTTAGGTCAGGGCATATCCAAAAACAATTTGTGGAAGAATTTCTGTTGATCCGTTCGTGCGCAACAATTTTTTAAAAATCAATAGCAATTTTTCTG
>JAPYZR010009365.1:0-16940 GCA_030522945.1 Trichopria nigra | reverse complement strand
AACCTGCAACCTATCATATATAAATGTAAACATAGCAAATGCATGCGATTGCATATATATAATATCGATTTTTAAGAGCCGGGAATTTTGTTGGAAAAAACAGCCTGGCCCGGGCTAGATCCTGAAACAGGAATATGTCCATATGCCAGGCGTCCCCAATCACGTATAGGAGCTAGGTAATCTTCCAGGCCAGATCCTAGATAAATTTAGGGAAAAATATCCTGGGCCCAGCTTTTTCCAAGATTAGATTTCTACCTGGGCTCGTGTGACGACATTTTCTTAACGAAATAAAATGCTAACGTCAATCATTGTTCAAAATAAGTCACATAGTTTGCGATTCAAGTCAGAATGCCTATTTTTAAATTAAGTAAGTAGTTTTATAAAGAAAAAATCAAAATGTGCCAAAAAGCTGCAAACTGTGGCGGAAGAAGTAATTTTGGTTTTAAAAAAGACTTAGTTCTACGTGAAAAAGTGTTAATTTAACAACAAATAATTTATTAAAAATGTATTTTAAAAAATAATCATTTTTACTTTAAAACGGATCGTGGAACTGTCACAAGGAAAGAAAAAATTACAATTATGAAAATAAATATTTGTTTATATATAATAACAGAGCGCATTGTTTGGCTGTATAAAAATTGTTAATCTAAGTAAATATAGTAGAGACATTTGAATGTTTATACCGTTGTACGCACTTATTAGTCTCTAGCTTTATGGAAACACAGGCTTCCTTTGTGTAGCTGTAAACATTTTCATGCATCAACCATTAATATTTTCGAGTTAAATACGATTGAAACTAATATCCTGTTGTGGAATTGTCGCGATAGTGACATTCTAGTTTAAAACTGAATCCAAATTTCTTTACTTCGAGTTTAAACGAAACGGAAATATTAAAAAAATGTTTACAAAGTGAGTGAATAAAGAAGAAATCCAAAGCCTTAAGTAAAAGATACGTTTTAAAACAATTTACTTATTTATCAAAGGGTAAGCATTTTCAGATTTGATTTACTTATGGCCGCATCTTTTCATTTTTATATCGAAATGTATTGTATACCAAAAATGTGAAATAATATATTTTTTAAGGACTATCTATTCTTTTGAAAATGAAACTAACATGACGATAAAATTGATTGTAAACAATTATTTGTTTATAAACAATTTTTTTCATTTATTTATTTATTATATTATTTATTTATTATATTATTTATTTACTTCTTCGTAATAATATAAAGTGCTGGCTTAGATGCGACGTCAAAATCTGTAAAATCACAAATTATAGACTGAGAATAAGATGAATTATTGAAGTTATAATGATAAAAACGCGTTATAAATATTACAAAATCGAAAACAAATTAAACAAATTTCGTTGTAATTAATTCCAGTTATTTCATAAACTAGATTATTGCTGATTTTCAAAATCCCCTGACAAATAGAGATTTTGTCAGGCTTTCATTTTTTACCGATTTCCATGATAAATAGTCATCATTAATAAAAAATAATGCGACAATTTGCGATAATGACGATAAAATTAATGTGCCATAAAATAATTATACATTAATTATTTTAATTTTCATAAGTATTGCTGGAAAAGCCTAGAAATGGATAAAACGAGTGTCGACCCAACGAAAAATGCCGAAGTTCAAAAAACTCCCGAACCCGTGGTGAAAGGAATGAAGCTGCGCCAAAAGCACAAATTGCTTTCGCCGATGCCAACGCTTATAACAATGCGTCGCGATATTAAGACGCCAAAAAGTAAAACGAAAAATTCGTGCTCAAGGACGTGTACCATAAAAAGTCCACACCGAAATTCTTATCAACGTAATGCGGCCACTGTATCTAAGATAAAAGCCACCAAACCATTAACAAGCTCGACTAAAGCTAATTCTCAAAAAATTAGTTGGACTTTGTCCGACTTTTATATCGGCCGTCTTTTGGGCAAAGGAAGATTCGCGAATGTCTATGTCGGCAAGGAGAAACAATCAAATATTATTATCGCTCTTAAAGTGTTGTTTAAAAGGGAAATTGAATCATGTGGCATCGAATATCAAGTTCGAAGAGAAATAGAAATTCAAACATCATTGAGGTAAGTAGAGAAAGTTTCAGGCCCAAAGTGTAAAATAACATCATATTGTTCGCTTGCTTAAAGCAAATTAATTGAAGAAATATGTTCCAGTGCAAATAGTACAATATCGTAACAATAGAACGTAAAAATAGATCAGGATATAAAAGAGAAATTAACCCTGGTAGAAAATTTAACGTGGCCTTTCCACGGCCACGGCTCCAGAAAAGCCTGGCGCTCGCGAGGCCATGTCAAGTTTTTTACCAGCGGAAAGATGTACAAGATATTGTGATATTCCTGAGAACAATAAACAGCACAGCCCTTCCTAACAAAAAAAAAAAAAAGATATGAAAGTATTACTGTTATAAATTATAAACTAGTATTTACAAACGTTTACGGGCACTGCATGTATAATAATTGCTTTGAATATTGAATGCAACAGTGTTTTTACAATTTCGACAATGCAATATGGATAATTTTAAAAATTATAACAATTGCTTGTTTTATAACGTTTAAAATGCACGCTTAAATGTATTAAATTAATTTTTTTTAGACATCCAAATATTTTAAGAATGTACGGTTATTTTTATGACGATAGAAGGATTTATTTACTCTTGGAGTACGCAAGAAAAGGTAATTTGCTCCAAGAGTTACAAAAACAGCCATTTAAACGCTTCTGCGAAAAAAAGTAAGTCTAAAGATATACGCTCTTCTTTATTATGACAAATTATTTTGAATAAGATTTCATTATAACAAAATATTTTGAAGTTTTTTGAAATATTTCTTTTAAAACGATGTGAGTAAACTTAAGTTCTTCATTTCATAGTAATTATAGATAGAATACGATTCGTTCGAATAATGTAATATACAGTTTCTTTGGTCCCATTTTACTGTTAATTATTAACGACCTAACGTTAATTTATTGACCCTGTCCCTGACAATATTTGATCCGTAATTTCGCTCATATATAAAGTACTTGAAGGAAACTCAGAAAAATGTAGGTTTTACGATGTAGTCACGGATTGGAGCATTTACTAATTTGATAAATTCGTTTGTTTTTATTTTTTTTTTACGGATTTGATGGCTGATCAACACTATTCTTTGCGGGTATTACTAATTCCAATACAACTACTCTTTTATGTTTGTCCAAGTATTAGTGGAGTAGAAAACGCGTATATCTGAAATGTCCTCGAATGTTCAGAAACTTGGAAAAATGGCAGTGAAATATTAAATTAGACACGTAAATGTACACATATGTATTTACAAAAGCCTTCACCGTTACTTTTTAAGTGTGCATAATATATGTTTACATGACGTACCTATAACGCGTACGTATTATATAATACACTATACATATATATAAACACTATTTATAAATAAATGAACATTCCATTCGCATCTGACAAAGTCATTAGCCGAACGCACCTAAACTAACACTCGAGTTTATTCATTCCGTTGTTTGAATGTCATTCATGTTAATTAAAAGAGTGTAAATTTAAGTGTACACGAAATACATATGGAACAAGCTGTAAAAATTGAACACTTTATAAAGTTTTCGATTTTTTTAGAATTCTCACATTAAATACATTAAATTAATGCGTGACCTACATTATGGCTAAAAATTGATTAGTCATGTGCGTTTTTATAGGGCAGCAATATATATCAGTCAATTAGTTGACGCTCTGGAATATTGCCATAAGAAGAAAATTATCTACAGAGATACAAAGCTTGAAAATCTACTTCGAGGAGAAAAAGGTGAACTTAAATTGGCCGATTTTGGATGGTCTGTTTCCACTTCGTCGCAGAGAGATAGCGTTTGTGGTACGTTAGCACCAGAAATGATTCGTGGTGTGTTTTACGATCATACAGTTGATTTGTGGGGCGTTGGAGTAATGTGTTACGAATGCGTCGTCGGTCATCCTCCATTTTTAGCTGATACCCGAGAAGAAATGACTGCAAAGATTCAAAAAGCTGATTATAATTTTCCAGATTTTCTGAGTGAACAAGTTTGTGATTTTATTGCGCAGGTAAAAAACACAATATATAAATTAATTTCTTTTACGATCTCCGAGTCCACCCGGCATATATCCGGCAAACATAAAAGTAACAGTTTATTTCTTAATAACATTTATATAATTGTTACTTGTTATATAAATGTTGTTAAATAGCTCTTATTTTTGTATTTGCTGGGTATTTGTCCTATATTAACAATTTTTTTTTTATTTTTATTTTTATAATTATTTTTTGTTGTTTGAAAATGTTAATCTCAATAGAAAGGTTTAGTATCAATCTGAAATTCACCCTCTTATAATAACTGAAAATATTTTTGTATTTCTTATTCCATTATCACCCCCATTCTATCGCGTCTTGCCATATATTCCAGATAATTAAGTATTTAAACATTCGAACGGAAAAGTATCTGGAGATTTTTTTTTTATACCTAATATGTTCAGCAAGATCATTGGCCGCTCCTTATCTAAGGTTTTGACAGCCCCGTCTGATATTCAATGCTATTCACAGGGATGTCTGATGTCGACACTATATATATATTTCTATGAATGGTCTCTCCCGATGTTTTGTGAAGAGCTCGGAGATTTTCTTTTCCATGGTTTCCGGGTCAAGCATACCCTATGATAATTATGTTCCAAGTCGTCGAGTGCTGATTGATGAAGGTCGGTGCCAAATCGCATTCCACATATGCCCTCCAGAACCTTCTCACTCATAATAGGCCCAATAGTGTGTTCAGTCTGCTCCAAGCTAGGCTGACTCCATTGGTGTGGGATGCCCTGTTGCCTACTATATCGTTTGTTTTGTTTTCGTCTATCATTTTTGGGCTGAGTTTTAGTGAGTTCTCCACTTATACCCCCGATGAACCCTCCTCCCATTACTCCACCCGCCATACCAAGAAACTACGACCTCACAACCCCTGCGATGCATTTAAGATTTATTGTGACCACGACTTCGAAAACACTCGTCAGTGCCTTATGGGTTTCCATTCCAGAATCACAAGGCCCCACGGAGGGAAACGAGTATTTTACACGTATTAAAAAAAAAACCTAGTCGACGAAGGCCGCCCGGTTTGAGGGATGTACTCTCATAACATTCGTCCCTAATGCATCGAAGCTCGTCCACCTCGACCACTCCATAACAGGCAGGACTAAAGGACCAACAAATATGAAATAACCAAAGTCAACCACTTGGGATTGCCTTTTACAGGGCATTCCACATTTAATCGGAAAGAATTCCAGGCGTCCCAGGAAAGCCTATATTCGAGCTCCCCCACCATCGACAAAGCAGTTCCTGGTGAAAATGGAATTTACGAGAGCTGTACAGGCGTGCAAAATCACACTTTAAATTACGTTTAAGTGTATGTTAACTGTAACATAAGAGTGATTTGGCCACTACGTACATCCCGCGTACATTCCGATTTTTATCATGGATGTAATCCCTAGTAGGAGTTGAACGGATAAATAATTCAAGATTATAGGGCACTAACAAAACGTAGTAATTTGTCTTATAATTGTATGACATAGAATGTAAATAAGGCTATTAAGAAATTTGACTGCAAATTTTTTTACAAATTTAGTAACTTAATTATTATTTCGAAATTATCAAATAATATTAAATTTACGTATTAAAATAATTTTATTTAGAACGCTTTTAATATGCTTCAGGGCATAATGGACTTAATTCAGGAATTAAAAATCATTTAACAATAAAAAATGATTGCTTTTAATATATGGTTCGTTTGTATTGTTATAAATATTTATGATTTTTAGCTTTTAATTACGAAGCCTGGAAAAAGATTAAGTCTAAAGGGAATCAGAAATCATCCCTGGATTGTGAAGAATTCTATTCATTAATACGATTTGTAAAAGTTAAGAAGTTACGAATCCTCTTTGGTAAAAAAGTACTTTTTCTTATCTAAAACTGTTCTCTATCAGAAACTATCCAAGAAAATAATTACTGACATGTAGTTGTATATGAAAATAATTATTATTAAAGGTTACTTAATCAAATATATGTGTTCGAATTCTCTTTGGAAGACTGCCATGCTCGCGTGAATTATTGACTCATATTGGAATGAATTAGATTGTAGCGTTTTTTAATTCAAAAGTGGAAAGAAACCGGATTGAAAACAATTTCCTAATTCGGTCATATTCTTTTTCATTTTCTAGGGAGTTCAGTCATTGAGAATCGTGTTATGTTTCCTGAAGATATTCGATTAAAGCGAATAGAGCGATTACAGCGACTTGACCAAGTGTGCGTCGTTTTACTCGCCCATTTCTCTACAATCGCACCACTTGTATCCCATTCGATTTAATTCGATTTGAGCCCCGCTAATCCACTATTTTTCTTTACTATTATTGTAATCGCCATCATAATTATCATCCTTGTTAGGTTTATAATCACCATCAACTTCATCCGAATTGAATTTTTCATTAAACATTATCTAACGATGTTTATGTATATATATTATTTCTACACATTTTGCGGGCCTATACAATGTCAAATAAAAATGTCGGTGAAATACATTTCTCGAAAACTTCTATATGTCTACAAATTGACTCTGCGCTGACAATTCAACAGCAATTCATGTTATAGAAAAATGAAGGGTAAGTCGATTTGTATTCGGCCAGTTTCAATAGTAAGTGATTTTTAAGTTTCTCTTATTCTTACGAGTATTTCAAATGCATGTTTTTAATTATTCAACAACAAAAATGTAGACGTTTCTTTTGCAAAAATTAAAATTGTTTTTTAGTATTTCTTCAATTTAATATATGGATTATAACGTACGGTTATACCGACGACGTCGTTCCCCGCCGCGGACATGTTGCTAGCGAGGAAACGGTAAACACGTTGTTCTATGAGAAATGAGAAGTCCCGACCAATGGGTGTGCATCACAGCCACCGAAGCCGGCCAATCAGCGGCATAAGCGAGCGGACCCAATGGGGAGGCAACGTTTTTTAAACGTTTTTTATACGTTTTTTTTTGTAATTATACCGGTTTTTAAACATTTTTTATACTTTTTTGTATTATAACGTTTTTGAAACGTATAAACAACGTTTAAAAAACTTTGTCTGCCCATTGGGGAAGTTTACAGGTGGTTTTCGATTATCACGCATATAGAGTTGCGGAGGAGTACGGGACTGTAGTTGAGTTTGTCGTGGTGATCTCCGAGGAGGAAACTTGTTTGTTTCTGTGACGAAGGTGGTGCAGAAGAATGTAACCCAGACAGCACGGGTAAAAAAGAGGACGCAATGTTAAAAAAGAGGACGCAATGTGGTCATAAAGTGCTCTTTAAGTCCTCTTATGCGCCGATTTCGGAGCTCTTTTTTAAAAGTAGTCTTTAAGAGCTCTTAATGATGTCTTTTAAAAACGATCTCCGAAATCGGCGCATAAGAGGACTTAAAGGGCACTTTATGACCACATTGCGTCCTTTTTTTTACGAGTGCTGTCTGGGAAGTGACTTCGGCCTTACTTGGTGATTAAATAATAGTAGATTACGCAACAAGTGCGCAAAATAGGTGATTCCCGCACGAGACGAAGTCGAGTGGGGGCAATCACCTATATGCGCACATGTTATTGCGTATACTATTTTTCCTAACGAGTGCGCAAAATAAATTCGATTTTGCGCACGCAAATGATTGCGCAAAATACATTCTGTGCGGAACTTTCCGCACTTCAAAGACCAGACAACTTATTCTCAACGTCCTTCGCTTCGAATAACCGGGTATTCTCTGTTTCGGATGGTTGTCTGGCAGTCTGCCTTGTGCGTTCCTGCTCCGGAGTCTCGTCTGCAACCTTATCATCCGGCACCAGCACTTCCAGGAGTTTTCAGTCGTCTCCCGAAGTGATCTGGTGTATCCCACTTCGTTATGAATGGGGCTTAATACCCTGTTGGCGTCTCTTTTATTCGATAGAATTTTATAGACTTTGCCTAAGGGTTGCTCATTTCCTTCCTTGGTGACGAAGCGCTCCAACTTTCTTTCTTCGCGTTCCTAATACTCTTTTTATATACGCACTCTATAAGAGAGTTCTGCGAAGTCTATCCGTCCTCTTTTTGAGATGCGTCAATGGTGTCCACCATGAGTGGGTTCGCTTGTACCATCCCTGACACACGATCACTGGCATAGGCTTCTCGCATGCGTTTATTATTACTTTTCGAGCTCCACTCGTCTCCAGTGACAGTACTTCCAGTTTAGAACGTGAGAGTTCTTTGAGCTCACGGTTGAACATCTCCCAGTCAAGGTCGCGAACTTTCTAGTTCTTCTCGGGCTATATTCTCCCAGGTGTCCCCCCTGGTTAGCTTCCACTGGGTCTGCAGATACTTCGAATTTTATGAGTCTACGATCACTCGAAATTCGGCCTGCTATGGTTTCCCAATTCCTCAATTGCGAGGTGATGTTGGGAGTTGACAACATGAGGTCGATCCATGATCTGGCCCCTGCGTTGCTTTGAAAAGTGGGAATCGTACCCTTTTCATTGATAATGTCTAACGCACACTGGCAGATGAGTTCTTCGACTTTCTGGCCTTTCTTGTCCGTCAAATCTCCGCACCATCTCGTCGAGTGAGCGTTAGCATCACAGCAAACAACTAATTTTTCTCCTCTTAGCTCTGTGAGGATCTTTTGAAGTTGAGCTAAGTGGTCGTCTATTGGAGTTCTGTACTTGTAATACTGACACATTAGGTATAACGACAACTCAGGAGTTATTATTTGACAGCATACACAAAATTGTGTACTATACAGCGTTTTAGAACTGTCGCTTTGATTTTTGGATTGATCAGGACTATGACCGCTATCGGCCCTTTAGTGTCCGATCTTCCTTTAGCCTAGTGGGCGATTGTGCGGTGACTTGAGAGTCCCGTTAACTTCTCCCAAGCAGAATGTTGTTCCTGCAGACAGAAGATATATGCTCTCCTCTGACACGCCAACAATTCCAGCTCCTCCATGGCCGCCTTCCCTCGACCACAGTTTATCTGTTTGATATACTTTTCTTTAATTCTTTTGATGAATCGCCCCTATCTAGTTTTAATCGATTCAGCTCTGCACTTTTTGTAATGGACTTTTTGGAATGGGGTCATTTTCAATGTTTATTAGCGCTCTCAGTGCACTCTCGCCAGAACTTACGTTCTAATGGCCATTATGGTGCGCTCCACTTCCTTCTATCGCCGCTCTGTCCCGCGAGCTTGCTTGTCCAGCGATCCGGTCGCATGGAGCTTGCTTGCTCTTTGCTCGGGCCAATATTTCTAGAGACCAGCTTGGTCTCCACCTTCATTTTCCTGGCTGCAGTCGGCTAGCCTGGCCCTGATTTCGAACGGACTGTTTTGTTTGTCTTCAGTGGCTTTAAACTGTTACTTTTTCTTGAAGTCTCGCACCCCCAACTGTACGCCCTCCATGTTCTGGACCCCTTTATAGCGGTTTCGGCGTGGTAACCGTTCCATACTGCGCAGAGAGCCCGCCACCTATGTTTCCTCACTGTCCACCATACTATCGGCGTTCCAGGTTTCCTTGAGGAGCCTGTAGGCCCTCTGTCTGCTAGGGGCATATGGCTACCCACTATTCTTAGAATGTAGTGAGCCCACACTTTACAGTGCATGCTCCATTCCGTGCTCCATTCCATTTTATTTTCCAAAAATGTTCATACAAAATTCAAATATAATGTTGACTTGGTAAGCTACCGAGCAAATTACCCTAGTAGAAATCTGTTCCCAAATATCCGGGCGCGATCTGGGTCCTGACTCGCGCCTTGATAGATATCCAGGCGCGAGTCAGGGCCAAGCTTACGCCTGGATATTTACAAACTGATTTCTACTAGGGAAGGAAGAGTCGGTTACTCTTTCTTTATTTTCCTCTTTGACTATTCTAAGTTCAGCTTTTATTAATTGCTTTTTCTAAATTTCATTTAATTTTTCTTTATTTTCTAAATGTCCAAAAAAAAATTTTTGCAGGGTGTGGGTCTCAAAAAAACCCTTTTAGGATTCGTTGTTTACGATTTCTAATTTGGTGCACTCGACACTTCAATGCCAGTCCTCAGGAAACCAGCACTAAGCGTTCATAACAAGACGAGTCTCGTAGGGCCCTGGGAAGGAAATTCCCTGGCCGCCATAATCCCTCAACCATGATAGTTGAGGGTTATAGCAGTTTCCGCAATGCCTTCAAGAGGAGCTCCTAAGGGGAGCGAAACCATGTGGTTCGAAAACCATGGAAGGATTGGCTTGTAAGACCTTTTCTCCCCGTTGTATCATGCGAAGCTCATCGTTGCCTGGGCTCACAACCCCGGCTCGACTCCAGACGCTTCTACGTTGCTTTGGTTCCCTACTACAGCTATGTGACCCATTAGCTTGTAGAACTCCTCGGCACCACTAGTCTTTCTACAGGGCCCGTTTGTGCCTCGGAGTTCGTTTTCGTGCTGTTTGGGTGCTTTAGATTGCAGTTTCACAAACCATTGCTAACGCTCTTAGTAGACTCGGGTACGCCGGGAACGTCAAGTTTCCCATAAGTATATGCTCAGAAGGCGATCACAAGCTCGGTCCTCACATAGAGCCATACTTCCCCAACAGAAGATATTACCTTCAATGAGGATTCCTAATTTTAGAAATTTATTGACGAGAATATCTAAACGCCCAATATCTAAATATAAAACTAAATCAATTTTCAATTAGTTTCTATCGCTATCTTTCTATCATTTGTTGACTTTCGACGTTGTTCATTAATTGTGTCACGTTTTCCTATTATTTTTTATTGTTTAGGCAAATTTAGTACTGTACAAAACTCTGGAGTTATTTTGTGACCGTATTACAAAAAAAAAAAAAAAATTGTATTAATTTTGACATCATTGACTATAGTTCGGAATTGAAAGGTGGAAGACCCGGGTTCGATTTCTCTTCAAGGAAGTTTTTTTTTTATTTCACTAATATTTTTGTCGTCAAGTCATGACCAAGTAGTCAAGACCATGTTGGATGAAATCGGCAGGGTCGAAATCATGTGGTTATGACCACGTGGCTTCAACCTGGTCAAATCGGCCAAAAATACCCGTTCGCAACTTGGAAATAACCATATGGTTAGACCACGTGAAAAAAACCACCCGGATATTTTCAATAGGGTACATTCGACTTTTTCGTTGATATAACCGATTATTGCTGGAATGTTTTCTATTTATATTTACATCACATATACTATTATAAATAAACAATACAAATTATATGAAAATCGAATAAAAAAAGTGAATTGTTACAGTTGTGAAAACGTCGCTGAGATTTAAAATACGTTATAAATGCTTCAAGTTACTTCGACCCGTAACCAAAGGTTGGGGATCGAAGTATTGAATTCGGTCATCCGAAAAAAAAAATGACACCCACTTTTCATGAAATCTCCACGTTTCAGATCATTCTGAGTCCAAAACTGCAATAAAAAATTTTCCGGTATCTTGTACGTAGTACGTACGTACGTTACTACGCGGCACAGCGCCCAAACTAAAATAGGTGTTTGGTGAAAAGTTGTATTTTGGTCCAACTTGGAACTGATTAGATTGTGATTTATCCATACTAAAATAGAGGGGGGATGACCAAAAAACATTTTCGCAAGTTTTTGGGATGTTATTTGGCATGTTAAATTCATCGTTATATCTTATTAAGGCAATATTTCGTCCAACCTACGGTGAAGGGGAGAAGTTTAGAAAATGTTAATTTTCAATTTTATAACACAAACATACAAAAAGAAGCACATTAATCTATATGGAAATAGAAATAATGAATACGTTTCTTCATATACTGTGAATTGGTATATCAAATTCGTAAACTTATGGCACACTGAGCGGGTGCGGCCGAAGGCCGCAGTCGCCAAGTGTGTAAAGTTGGTGAGGCCCGAAGGACCGCGACGCGAGCTACGCGTGATAGCGCGCCAGGGGTCCAGGGGGCGGAGCTCGCGGTGGGGTTGGCGGCCGAAGGCCGCAGGGGCGAACCTAGTTTTAATTGAAGAAATTCTGATTTATCTTATACGTGTAAATTTATTTTACGATCAAGGCCTGAACAAAAGATCAATTCCGTTACAAAAATGTTTAAATTAATTTCACACTCTAATTCTACGAACTAACTAGAACTATAAATTCAATCGTGACGTCAAAAAACATTCATCTTCTTTTTTAATCGTCAACGTAGTTACTGATTAATGACGAATATTAAAAATTGGTCATTAACAGTTTTGGGACTGCCCCAGTTTGTGGGACTTGTCAACGTTGCAAAGAAACTTGTCCCCGGCCGCCTCTGCGTTTCCAAGAACTCAAGATTCGAACTCGTAGTTCCCGGTGCACTATGCTGTCGGCGCCCTTGCATAACGGGTCGCGCGCGAGTGTTCTCCGTTCTCCCTCTCTGTTTTTCCATTAGAAGCTCGAATTGTGCTAGGGCCTTTTTGTGCTCAGCAGACAGGGCAGGCAGTGACTATATAAAGTGTGACTTAGTAGTCTATCTATATGGTATGTATGGTTAATGTCAGAGCATGTCCGTGCTGTTTAAAAACAAACCGTTTGAAAGAAGCGGGCGAGCGATTTCGCAGAAATGTCGTTTTCTAACGACTCTCGAGCTATTCTGCGCGAGGTGCCTGTTGAACACTCGGAACCACTAAAATTATTGGAAATACAAAAAGAAATACCGGTCGTAAATAAAGTTTCATCAACACTTTCTATCGACAAAACGATAAGCACATTGCTCAAAAGTTATAATGGCGGGAAAAAGAACAGAGTTGTCGTCCCTCCAAAAATTGATAAAAAAGCATTTACTTCAAAAAAATTGGAAAGTGCCATGAAAGAATTCAATGCTAATAAAAAACTCAACAACAGCGTCATCGAGAGTTCAAGCATTTCACAGATGTTGGCTTTGTATAATCTGCGAGTGAGTATAAGTTTTACGTTTACATCTTGATTTTGTATGTTTTATTATTGAAGTTTATATAAAACTATTATTATAATATTTTCTTATATCATTGAAAGGATCATAAGAAAATTTGGAGAATATTATTTCCAGAATTTGGTACTGCATATCTTGTATTACATTTAGAAGCTTATATGCTCTAAAATAGTTATTATTCGAGATTGATTAATTCAAATCATAAAGCAACTAATAATACTAAATATTATAGACAAGAATCGTAATACAAATGTAACTTAATTAATGTAATAAATAACATTTTCGAAAATGTTCTTATTTTTAAAGAATAATATATAAATGAGAATGAGTTAAGAGTTATATTTTTTTCAACTAGGAAGGAAAAGAATTAGATGCAATATGCCACTTAATTGAGTCACATGCAATCTGTTTACGTGAGCATATTCTATACAGATACCTCAAAAC
Organism: Trichopria nigra; assembly: GCA_030522945.1. Taxonomy (NCBI): domain Eukaryota; kingdom Metazoa; phylum Arthropoda; class Insecta; order Hymenoptera; family Diapriidae; genus Trichopria; species Trichopria nigra. Next base: position 3,530 of record JAPYZR010009365.1, on the reverse strand, counting down.
AAAGATGCGTAATAATATATTGAATGAGGCATTGACTTATGGTTTGGACCCATCGCACATTGAAAATAGTATTCAAAATTCATGGAACCCAACTACTATCTTGCCCCGTCTAGCCGAATTACCACCAGGTAAGTAAGAATGCATAGTTGATCTTTTGTTTTATTTAGCAGTTTTTTTATTTACTTCATATAATTTCATACAAAATTTTGTGCAGAAGACACATTCTATTTTGTAATTAAAAAAATATTATAAACTATTGTATGCCGCAGAATGGTACATGGTACAAATCACAGCACAACATGAAAATATTACTGATATAAGGAAACGAGATGCTATACCATCCAAGTATTCACTGAGGCCAATGCACTCTATTCATGTAACAGTAATTCCAACTGGACCAAATGCTATGGAACCAATTTGTATAACATTACCAAAACCAGATTCTAAATCGTCGTATGATATTCGTAAGCAGGTGGAAATGATTTTAAATAATAACAAATCTGATCTTATTACAACATTCAGTAGTAATGATCTATATTGGAAAATGAGGCGAAGGCAAAATGAAAGCATGTTGGTAAGAGACATGTTTTGTTAATTTTACACGTTTAAAAGTTCTTTTATTCTAAATATTGAAAGTGAATAACCTTACTTAAATAGAGAGCAATTTCCGAACTGGAGTTTTCATGGTTGAGAGAATGGCGAGTACTTCTATTAGGGGACTATGTAGAAAATCGAAGCTTGGCGATGCAGCTTGAACAGATGATTGACAAACTCATTAATGATGATACTGATGGGTAATAAATAACTTGCAATTAAAAAGAAACAAATTTTCTTCTTGAAATATAAGAAAGAAATAAACAATTGATTATTTTCAGAAAAACGGTTTCTAAACGTTGTCGATGGCTTTTGAAGAAAGTAGCAACTGGTGCTCCTTTTTTAAAACATGTAGAAATTGAACGAGCTGTTGTTCAATTATTGCCAAAAAAGAAAAAACTTTCGAAAAATATTATTATATCCATAATTGCAAAAGTAAAAGAAATGGATTCTCTAAAGACGTCCAAACGAAAAACGTTGGTTATTGTTTTAGACGAGGTGTTTATAAATTTTAAATATTTATAAAATTATATAATAACAACAGTTTTATCAATACTTACGGATCTAATTGCAGTGCATGGATTACTTACCTGTTGAAGCAATGGAAATATTGAAGGATCAACCTGTGACACGTTTCCCTTCTGTACACATTGCTTATGCTTTGTATAAAGAACATCAAGCTACTCTTGTTGATGGGTGCAAAGTTGTAAATATCTCAAAAAATCTAGGCTCCTTCATTGTAAACCCGTCAAATGATTTACAAAAAATGGAAAATCGGATGAGGGTTTTTATCAATTACTGGTTGCCTGAATGGACTGGTTCATATGGAACTGCACCAACTGAAGGCTTTTTTAAGAATGCTTTAGTCAATTATGACATTCTCATGTATGTTTTTTACTTTACAACTTTCAAATTATTATGTTATTCTTTTTGAAGGATAAAAGCAGCAAAATTGTACTGTCATTCAATTTTTTATAAGAGCAAAAATTGTGCAGGTATACTGGTCATGGAAGTGGTATTCAATTTTTGAGAGGTGAAGATATCGAGAAACTTCGAGTTCGAGCAACTGTTCTGTTATTTGGTTGTAGTAGTCTGCAACTTTTACCAGTTGGTGGTCGACATCCTGCATATGGAATATCCAATCAATACCTTACCGCATGCAGGTGATTGAAAATTATTATATAATTATATTTTGATTAGAATTTGTAACATTTTTTAATCCAATTATTTTATATTTTTGTAAATGACAGCCCGTGCATTTTGGGTATGTTATGGGAAGTTACTGATGGAGATATTGATAGAATGACAGCAAAATTCATAAGCCGATGGATACCGTCAAATGCAGAGAAATCATGGTCTAATATTGACGAGCGGCAATGGGATAAAGGAATTTTAGGTACATTTTCTTTTTAATTAACAGACATCATTTGTCTTTAATAGTATGCAAGAAAGATTTTCAATTGAATTTTGCAACAAATATTTTCTAATAATTTAAGTTTATTACTTACAATGAGTATAACACATACTCCTTTGCATTTTATTTAAGTACAAGCATAATGCAAATGTAAGTTGTAAAGCAATTAATTAAATATATTTTATAGTTTAAAATTTTCATATACTTTAAAAAGTCTACAGTTCTAGAGGGGAGATGAAGAATCTCCCACCTATCACAGGAGGAATTGGTAATCCTCTCTTCAAATAGGACATCACTTAATCTTAACTTGTAAAGCAAACTTTCCTTTATATTATATTACACAGAGAACTTGACTGCTTTTACCAGATTTATTTGAGAAAGAATTAAAATCTGTTTACTTTTAACAGTCTCCATTTTTGAAATTTTTCATATAAAATATCTACTAAAAGTTCTTAAAATTTACGATTTAAATTGAAACCTCATATTTTATTTTATTGGTTTATTAGAATTAAATGTGTATTTATTCATTAATTTTGCAGAATTTAAAAATAGAAAGTCGGGAAAGAACGAAAAGGAACCAGTGAATTCTGAAATGCTGATGGCAGCTGCTAAGTCAAAAGATGTGTGTGAGCAGTACATGACTGCAGCAGCTATAGTTATTCGTGGATTACCTATCAAATTAGTATGGTGATATTAAACATTTTAGTGTATATAATTATGTAAAATTATATTTATAAGATGTAAAAATAACAATGAAATTCAATTTTATACAGAGATTTAATGAAATGTACATTTTTTCAAATGATAACGTTTTCTTGTTCCGTGTTTTCAATTTTAAAGATTAGTTTCATCAATATTATTCTTACATAGTAATTTTAGAAATAGATGTATATGGAATGCTGCTTCCCAGGAATGCCACATCAAACGTGGTAAAGTAAGTGAAAGGAGAAAATATAGAATTTTTAATTTTTTAATTTGAAGGGAAGTTAATAATTTTAGCAGCAAAATAAGTAGACTTTCATAATATTTACATAAGAACAAAATTTTACAATTATATTTAAACTATACTTGAACTCCAATTACGAGTGCAGGCATTTATTAAAGAACTTTTATGTTAATTACAACTACAAACTATGTAAATAGGCATCTAATAAATTAATATATATATATAAAGTGTACATATTTATAATAATAAAGTTGCAGATTTTATAATATATTCTGACAAGTATTTATAAGTGTATTTATATCTATCTTGTAAATATTTATAAAATATGTAACTTTATCATTATAAATATGTATACTTTATATATAATTTATTAGATGAACATACATTATATTAATTAACAAAAAATATGAAATTTTTGCCACAATAAAGTAAAAAAGTTAAATTATGAGAACTAGGAATAATTCAATGTGTATAATTAAATATATGAGACATTCTTTTACAAACCGGACAGTTTTTGACCGACCCATCTCCAAATTGCTTCATAATTTTTTTACATGTTCTAGGCATGAAATAAGT
>JAPYZR010009364.1:0-10667 GCA_030522945.1 Trichopria nigra | reverse complement strand
TTTTTTTTTCAAATGTGTGTTTTGACTGAACTTAGATCTGATGAGATTTTGGGATATATCCATACTAAAATGGAGGGGGGGGTGAACAAAAAAACATTTTCTTGGTAATCTTTCTGAATTTAGTGACAAAACTTGTGAGCGACGCGAGATGCGCGCGAAGTGCGCGATGGCTCCGGGGGCGGAGCCACCGGCGGGGTTGGCGGCCGAAGGCCGCAGGGGTAAAGCCTCTACTTTCTTTTTCAACTGTGTGTATTGGCTGAACTTAGATCTGATTAGATTTTAGGATATATCCATACTGATATGGCGGGAGGATGGATGATCAATAAACATTTTCGAAAGTTTTTTTGGGATGTTATTTTGGCATTTTAAGATCCTTGTTATTTCTCAAGACAATATATCGTCCAACCTTCGGTGGAGGGGAGAAGTTTTGAAAATATTCATTTTCAATTTTATAACATCAAACATATAAAAAAAGCACATTAATTTATATGGAAATAGGAATAATTAATACTTTTCAGCTTCGTATACTATCAATGGAGTTACGTGGATTTGTATGGAGCAAATGTGATTTGTCATATCAAATTTATAAACTTATGGCCCTCTGAGCGGGTGCGGCAGTCAGTGAGGCCCGAAGGGCCGAACACGGTCGATCTTGCGAGCGAAGCGAACTGCGCGCGAAGCGCGACGGGGGTCCAGGGGGCGGAGCCCCGGTAGGGTTGACGGCCGAAGGCCGCAGGGGCGAAGACCGTAGTTTCACTATAGTAATTAGTAGTTTGTTTATCTCGTATATTGCCTTGTTGTTATCGTTTGATTGGATTTCAATGAAAAACAACGGTAACGGTTTTTGCGTTTGTTTATTTCGTATATTTGTTTCTTTCAAGACTTTATGGTCATGTTCATCGAGTTTTTTATTTCTTCAGGATCTGTGGATGGGTGTAAGTGTGTTAAAAAGACTTTGTAACTCTTATCCTGTTTCTTTTGATAAGTGGAAAAATTCAGTATTTTTCTTTTTAAGTTCTTCTACAATGGTTAGATATTTATCAGATGAGCTTGGTACAATCTTCACCCCGTTATTGTCCAATATTTTTAAAGTGTAATCGTTAGTAGCTATATTTTGTCTAGCAATGAAAGGGAGCTATGTCCTCCACTCCACTAACAAATATTGGTGGCGATTTGTATATTTTGTCTTGTGTGGAATTTTCATTTCTTATTTTTTCCTCCGTTGTTACATCGTCGTTGTTTTGAAGGTTCACAAATGTGTTTTTTGTGACTACCGGCTTACTGAGCAATTACTCTTTAATGTGCGTTTGTCTCTTTTTGTTGCTTATCAGTAGAGCTTCGGGGCTGCTTCGTTGCCTCTTATTTTGGACCGTTTTCCAGGTCTGTTCGTTCTTGCTCTCTACGTTTAGTAATTTTGCTGGAGTTAAAATCACCTTCTCGTTGGAGGCCATGACGGCCTTAATTTATGTTAGTATTGAATTTCTAATATTTTCGCAGATACTCGTACAATCGTATAGACGTATTTATTATTCGGTTTAGCCGCGATATAAACACTTCAGCCGTAGAGAGACCTTGTGAAACTGCATGAAACTTGACCAAGTAATTTGCAGAATATGTTAATTCGAAAATGGTAAAAGCTTGAAATGTTTTGACTAATTCGTATATATATATGCTTTTAGCGATTGTAATGTCAGAAGGTTTTTTTTTTTTCGTAATCGGCAGAGTATAGTTTTCTCAAAAGAAAATTAAAATATACCAAGAAATTGATGCCCGGACAAGTAAATTCAATACTTGTCCGATTTCCCACGTATAGGGCTGAACGTCTGAAGATCCTGGAGACATTCTCAGGCATTCTGCGACATTCCAAGACATGCGTGCTACGTGTGTTTTTGGCGGAGTAATTTACAAAATTTAATTTTAGTCATTTTATACAATCAAAAACACTTAAGCAACTGAGATTTAGCGATTTTTATTTTTTGCGATGAGGGCCGAGCATGCATATGTTGGCATGCAAAGTGACCGTTTCTTTTGTTCTGATACATTCTCTCGGAAAAGTAATCTGGAATTAGTGATTTGTTTCATTTCTTAATAATAATGGATAAACTGTACATTTTATAGTAGATTAGGTTCGTTCAAAAGCATAACATGCAGAATCATGTTACAGAATTTTTCGTAGCTGCATCGATTCTTGTTGAAGTGCATTATATGCATTATTATTATTCCAGAAATTATCATTTTCTTTACATAGATAATTCTCGAATTACGTTAGTACTGGACACCAAGGTCTCACCTGTGCTGATAAAGCCTAACCGTTTATCAGTGTATATATATATATATATATATATATACTCGATATGATACGCTTAAGGTTCGCGCAGCATATTTGTGTGCTCGTGGTCTAACGATATTTTACAAAGTGCATATGGAATATTGGAAACGACATTACTTTTCATAAATATGAAAGTATAAACCACTATATTGTGTTACTGGAAAAATCAAAAACGAAAAATAGTCCTTATACATTGTGATAGTAAGATTTTCTTATAATAACAAAAATTTATTACGGGACACGACATCATATTATAACGAAAAACTTTAAATACGCATAACTTTATGAATTTAGTATAAAAAAATTGAAATGGCTCAAAATGTTGCGCAAAAAATGTCGATTCGACAGGTACTAACGTTCAAAAAATTTTATCTTTCCTAGTTCGTTAAGGAAAGTGATGAATGAGACTGTAAATACTCGCAATTATAGACCGGATATAACAGTCGGCCGTTTTCTAAACTTAACCGTTTAAAAGTTGAGATATCCCCGATTATAACAACAGAATGAGGAAACCTTAAAAAATCTTTCTTACTGAAATTATTAAATAAAATATATATCATAGTAATATTGAACTAATACTTAAATTGCACGGAATTTTACACCGAATAAAACGGGCATCGGTTCTTCAAAATCAGTAACTGAAATATCTCCGATTATCCGATCTCCAATCTGGATCAAATATCAATATTTCAAAAGGCAATGCGCACATGCATATGCGATTTATCAACTATTAAAAAAATAGCATTATTGGAATTTAACAGACGTTGTGATTTTTGTAAAATGTTTTGTTATGTGTTTTACTATTGATAATAATAATCTGTTCTTCAACGATAATACAACCTTATTTTCATCAAAGTTCGACTCATTACAAAATTGAAAATCAATATTTTCAAAATTTCGCCAATCATACCACAGACTGGTCTGTAAGTAAATGTCCGCTCAACATACATATCCTTTATCATATACGTATACATATGACTGCAAGTGACTGCTATTATTATTTCAATTTACGGAATTCATGAAACTTTTTAAAATATTTATTTTAAACTTATTTATTTTTAAATTTATTTTTATATTAACCCTTACAAGCACAAAAAAGTGTATGCACAAACACTGTATTAGTGTATATTATTATTATTGTTGTTGTTTGAAATGAGTCTCTTTCGAACTGCATTTTGGTAAAAATTTCCCATTGGTTGCCTCCATACCCTGCTACACCTTGTTACTTACACAATTTCTCCATTCGTCAGCTTCCTCAGTATATCATCTTTTAAACCAACGCGGCTCAGCGAGTTTATTTTTAATTATTTTCAAGTAGCCAAGTTCAACGAGTATAACGATTATAAAGTGCAATTAAAAGATATTAGGTATGGAATTATAAGGGGGCCATAACAAAGTCAACATAGCGTATAATCTATCACGAAATCCACCACTTAGGTTGTTTAATTGATTAATAAAGATTATAATTAAAGATGGTAAACTTGTCCAAAAACTTGGTATTTTTACGAGATTTGCGAATTTCTGTAGATAATTTAATTGGCATGATATAATGCAATTAGTAAAATTACAGTTGTTATATATTGAATAATATATGATACATTAACGATCATTTCTTGTCGACAGCGTGCCCCGATGAACCACGAAAGTTACTAGTTATCCTGAATCCAAAGTCAGGTCCAGGACGAGGACGAGAAAACTTTCAACGTCGAGTTCATCCTTTATTAGCCGAAGCAGAGAAGCCTTATGATATTTACATTACCAAGTACTCGAATTATGCGCGGGATTTCGTAAGAACGAAGGACATTTATCAATGGAGCGGGCTAATACTTGTAGGTGGTGATGGCATCGTATTTGAGGTTGTCAATGGACTTCTTCAAAGGCCCGATTGGGAACGGGCCATGGAGGAAATGCCAATCGGAGTAATTCCGTGTGGATCTGGAAACGGTCTAGCGAAATCCATCGCACATGCTAAGCAGTAAGTGTTTGCTATCTGTCTCAAGTCATTTTTTTTTTGTATTCTTTTTATCTTTATTTTTGGCAGAGAACCGTATGATCAAAATCCAGTATTGATTAGTGCACTATCTGTGGTACGCAGTAAAAAGATAAAGACGGATCTAGTGCGCGTGGAAACCCGCAATCAAATATTTTATTCTTTTCTATCGGTCGGCTGGGGATTATTAGCGGACATTGACATCGAAAGCGAACGTCTTCGAGCCATTGGTTACCAGCGTTTTGCCATCTGGAGCATGGCCCGACTCATGAATTTGCGAACTTACAAAGGAACGGTATCATACATGCCGTGTAATTCCAAGGAATTGCCATCTTCTACCTTTCATGAACATGGAACTACATATTCTCGAAAAGATTTTCGCATCGAGCTCAAAGGGGAGGATGTTACGATTGCTCATTCACAAAGTTACGGAGACGAATTAGATAGGTACATATTAAGATTTCATCGATCTTTTCGACGATAACAAATAATAACTATATATATATTTTGTAATACATATTACATATTAAATTATATTGTATAATAAGAGTTAGTACGGAGGTAACACATCTCCCTAGAAGTGGCATCGACTTGAATCGACTTGAATCGACTTGAACGGGTCAACTATAGTTGATGTCTGTTTCAAGTGCCATTTTCACCTTAGGACAATAAACGATAATTATAAATATTTGCAGATATAGCAGCGGCCTACACGAATCCCGAAGTTACCACGACGTTCTCGATGACGGGTTCGACGTAAATGGTTCTAAAACGGACGACGACGAAGTGAACGATTTAGATGATGGTCAAGGGATAAGTGACACCTTATCGCTAGAAACAGAAACGCAAAACAGACATCGTCTAGATAGCTTTTACTCTACAAATTCACGTAAATCGACTTATTTCAGTACCGGTTCTGGCTCTTTTTCCAGTACATACCATAGCTTAGAGGACATAGACAAGGCACTGCAAGGTACATGAATAAAAAATATTCTATTCTTTTTACTTCGCCTACTTATGCATTATATATATATATATTTTTTTTATCTCATCCATGCTAAATCATGTCGAAGGCAGAGTTTGAACGGATGATGCCTTTTCCATAAGTCGCGATTGGTAGACACGAGGCATTTATTATATTATATTTGTACGAAGTGGCATGTATTGTCAATTGCTGGGAGGTAAAAAGGGGTTACGCAAGCGCAGCATTCAATATATTTTGCACGAAGCGGGATAAAAGTGAATGCATGAAGTGTTAAACTCGCTTCACGCACCGTGTAAAATAATATTTTCCTAATAGCATGCGGGAAATACGTGTTTCCCACACTGTTTTTAGTGCGGGAAATACTATATCTCGCATACGTGTAATAACTAACATTTTCCGCATATACTCTTAGGAAAAATGTCGTTCGTTACACGTGCGAGCGTCTCCCGCACCCGAGTGATTGGTGTGCCGGTCACTTGCGTGACCGGCGAAGCCGGGAAATCGTATTTCCCGCACTCGTAACGAAATGTCCATACTAAAACGGAGGGGGGATGACCAACAAACATTTTCGAAAGTTTTTGGGATGTTATTTTGGCATGTTAAATTCCTCGTTAGATCTTGTAAATATTGAAATAAGGAAGGAAACAATTTGGTATGGCTCCTATAAGACTCACAACTCTAAAATTAGAATTTAGTCATTTATTAAACTATTAATTAAAAACTATTATTACAAAAAAATATTTCGTTATGTCATAATTTTACAATAATATTCACCTCAAATATTTTAATTTTTCGCTCTATGCATAACCCGCGCGCGCGAGAGAGAGAGAGAGAGAGAGACGGAAGGACTTATCTTTGTCTTTTTTGGTAATGGAGATCGACTGTCAGACTCGTGGTGATACGAAGCGCCATCATTCTTTAACCGAAGACATCCTCACTTAAAAGAAGCCGACTACGTGGCATCCCACAGATAGTCGGGTGATACGACGACCAGTAAAATCTTGATTTATTTGATGGATCCTGGATAGTCCTTTTTTTTTATTGACGATTTGGTCCTTGGGCAAAATGAGGAGGAGGTCAGCGACACCCCTGGACTACATCATTAGGTTACTGTGACGGTAACCGTCGACAGATCACCAGTACGTATGGACAGATCGGGCGCCGATTGAAGTCTCCTTATCCGCTTTTCAATTATACTCCGACAACCGCCGTTCTTCTTTAGCTTCGAACGGTCCATCGCCGGACTTTTCCGACGGCATTCATCACCTCTCGGACACAACAAACGTAGTTTCGATCTCTTCCCCCTCTGTCTCGTACTACAGGCGTGCTCGACGTGCCCTTTTTCTCTCAAACTTCTATTGTTCGACATCGTTGCTATTTATTACATATATACATACGTAATCGTCATACGAAAATACAATGATGAAAATACAATAACTAATACACGCGCGTTACATAGCAATCTACGGTGGAGGGGGGAAGTTTTGAAAATGTGCATTTTCATTTTCATCACACCAAGCATTGAAAAAGAAGAACATTAATCTATATGAAAATAGAAATAATTAATACATTTCAGCTTCATATACTATCGATGGAATTGTGTGGATGAAGTGTATGGAGCAAATGAAAAGTGGCATATCAAATTTATAAACTTATGGCACTCTGAGCAGGTGTGGCCGAAGTCCGCAGTCGCGAAGTGTGTTCAGTCTGTGAGGCCCGAAGGGTTAAACAACCTGAAAAAACGTTTCTCGCAAGCAAAATGATTTTCTGCATATATAAAAGTTTCAAGGATTAAAAATGTTTACTCGGGGGTTTTTGAAAACCATTCATATGTTGAAAATATGAAGTAAAATCTCATGTAATTTAGTTTTCGAGGTCATTGCTTATGATTCAGGAGTTAAATTAAAAAAAAAAAAAAAAAAAAAAATAATTTAAAATAATAAGAAAATAAAAAAGAATAAAAAAAAAAAAAAAAAAAAAAAAAAAAAAAAAAAAAAAAAAAAAAAAAAAAAAAAAAAAAAAAAAAAAAAAAAAAATTTTAATTTTAATTTTATTTGTTTTTTTTTTTTTTTTTTTTTTTAATTTTTGCATTTATTATGAAATAACTTGATATATAGGTAAAGTGATAAAAGATTAAGTCATGTATATATTATGTAATTATTTATTTATTCCTAGTAACAAAAATCATGGATGTCGTAATCAATGTTCGAATCATCCGATTCGGATTCTGATGACCCACTAGTTTATGAATCGGACTCTTTTGTTGTCTCTTGCCTGGTGACTTCCGGTTGTTTTAACAGTTGTATTGCTTCTGCGCGTAGTGATTTTTGACAGTCTCTGGGGTAATTTCCTGATGCTCGAAAGATATGTATCTGATGTTTCTAAGAGCCTGTTACAGATATATCTCACATTCGATTCTCTTGAGCATTTTCTGGAATGATACAATCGGAAGTTTTTAATGTTCTTATTGCGTGACTCTTGGGAATCTTCAGAAATTTGGTAAAAGGGCATATTTCACAATTTCTGGTCTGTGGATCAACACTTTATGTATAGATGTAGGCACGTAATACCACGGATATAAAACTACGAACAAACGGCAGTGTGAAATTACCTGCAAAATAACATGAAATCGGTGAATTAAATTTTCATCGACTCCTGTTATTTCAGCAGATATGGCAGCATTTTAGAAAAAGCGGCGTGCTGCATTTCCATCGTTAGAGCTGCCATATCCAGGCTTTGGTCGATCAACGATGAGCCCTAGTTTTATCTTAAATTGAGTCCGTATTTCTTCCTTGCGTATTTTCACATTCTTTTTCACTTCCTCTTGAAGAGCGTGACACTTTTTAGTTGTTAACTTATAAGACAAATGCAAACAGCACTCGAAAAAATGAATCCACGGATGCAATGTAGATATGCCAAATCTTAAATTATCTGTAATAACGTCCTTTTTTATAATATTGTCGATATCATTGAATTCTTTAGAGGTGGCTTTGCACAGGAAGTAGCGTTGTGCAGAAGTGGTACCCGTTACTGCGTTACACACTTTACCGTCTATCATCGTAAACGACATACAATAAGTTACTGAAATAGATTTTCCATTTTGTTCAATAGCGTATCGTGCAAGACCCTCAATTTACTGTTGAATGTCGGTAACTTCTTTCCGTGTTGACTTGTACATCTTCATGTACAAACTGCAATCGTATTGGTCTGTAGAATCGAGGAGATGACGATCTATGATTTCTCCACACAATAGTTGCCTCATGCGTCTCGTGATTGTTGTGTATCAATTGTAAAGATACCAGAGAAGTATAAAAAATGCTTTCATCATATTTTCCATCCTCAGTAAATTTTTGTTTGTATAAACACTTTGACCGCTGCTTCCATCACATCCCCATTTACAGTGAAGTACTAATTGTTGCAGAATTTCCGGATTTAGCGTATCGATGACATTAACCTGAAGTTGTATAATTCTATACGTGGTATGATCAAGTAAAGCCTGTAGTTTGATTTGTGCGCACGACTCACTAACACATGTTTAGATAACTGATGGATAATAAAGATTTTTTGCTTTTTCAACTTCATCGTATGGTGGGTATAATTTACATTTATGTGCTCCTAGCTGCATTTCTTGACAATTGATAAGAGCGCTTTAATTCTCCTTTCTAGATCATTAACGAAAGTGCTTCGTCCTGGGTCAAAGGTACTTCATTTTGTGACCTAACAGCAGATATATATATTTTGAGGCTGCTGTTGGGCTTGTTAATGTGACATCTTTAAGAACTTGAGCATCATGTACTTGACCAGAACTCCTTACACTTATTTGAGCAGCATACGCAAATTATTTTGTAGATAAAGTAGAACGTACTCCTTCAGTCTTTCACCTTTTTGATCTATCGCTGGATGAAGCAAAGGATTGCGAAGGTCGCCCACGTGTTTCTTTTTTATCATTCTTGACCATCTTCTCAGATATTGATGTTTAGCATTCAGCATTGGATAATTTTGAAAATTGTATTAAATGTAAGACACAAATTATATCAACGCGCTATAACGTAATATATACGTATAGCGCTGTAACCAATGCATTACATTCGCACGTCCGTTAATGTCGTGCCAAGCATTCCTCCATAAAAATTAGTCTCACTATTCCATTAGCATTCATTAGCAGCCAGTTTTTTACTGGGTTATATTTAACACTTTATTTCTTATTTCGAGCGTACCGAACGGAGGTTGAATGTCGACTGATGTCGAGGCGACCCCAGAGCAGCGTATATATACTTGCACCGTCCGGAATTTTGTTCTAGGACTATCCGTAAATAAGATCTGAACGTACACATAGACGAATACTTATATACAACTCGAAATTTTTATTATATTTTCAAAATAAAGGTATAGAGATTGTGCTTTGTTTTCAAACAGTGCGTATAAACAAGTTACGCATAATGAATGTATATTTATAAATAAAATATGCATTAAATAATACTGCACATATACTGCACACGTTTCACTTGGTAGAAATTATGCACTCCTAAAATTGCATTAACTTCTATTAATAATCCAGAATTCAAGAGGTAATGTTACATGCAATGTTTTTTTATATGGTTCTTTTATACATGTGATGCAGATAATCGTGATATGAGTAATGGAGGATCTAAAATCACGTACGGGCCAGCGTCGACTATACCAGCATTAACCGCTCGGGTACCAACTTCTTGGAGCAAAATTCAAGGTAAGATTACTAATTTTTTCAAATATACAAATCTACCATTTTTAAAACATTTTTTATCTATGAAATTACAACTTATTTGAAAAATTCCAGATTTAGTAATTGCACTATATATACTTTATAACCTTATCACTAGTTGACATGCGCGGATTCGTGTCGGGCCTAAAATGAGAAGAATGTCGAGTATAAATAACCCAAAATTATTAAGAAAAATAAACTTAAATTTATCAAAAGAAAAAACAAAACAAAGCCATTTAAGTGTGTAAGTGGAGGGCAAAGGGGGAAATAACGGCTCGGTGCACTCTCATTCGTACATTAACAACGCAAAGGGCCGCAAATACTGCCTAATAACAACAAAAATTATACCCGATAGCTACGCTCTACAAAAAGTAGATTTTTAAACTTGATAAAATCATATGTACTTGCAAAGATTCGGAAAAAAAGTGTCTGTATACAAGGCACTCTTAGAGACAGATTTTTTTTGTCTGACGCTCAACCGACGCACATAATGCAAGCGCGATCCGCGATGTAGAAAAAAGTTTTAATTCGTGAATATTTTAATTTTTTTGTTGAACCGTAGTTATACAATAAGATAGGATAAAGTTGATTTGGCCATTGTGGTTCCATTAACTATTTATTG
>JAPYZR010009363.1:0-13418 GCA_030522945.1 Trichopria nigra | reverse complement strand
AGGTAAGAGAGCTCTCTAATGCGGCGGAGGATCCTCGCGTGTAAATGGCGATTGTTGTAAAGGTCTGATTTTGTTAAATCATAATAAAATACCCTTGCCTCGGCTTTTCTATTTGATAGAAAGGGTTTTTATGCCTAGGCAAGGCTCATTAATGTTAATAATTATCTTATTTTTGAAATTGTCTATAACCCATCCTCAACCATAATATATATTTCTCCAGAGTCAACAGATTCATATAATGAAAAGTATTCATATACTTAGCTGTCGTTAAAGGTATTCCCTTAAATCTTTTTACAGCAAAATGGTGCTTAGATCTTAGGTCTGACCATTCGCCTGTTATCATAGACCTCAATATCTGAATTGGTAATATTAACAAAGTAAACTACTTCTACAATAAGAGAACCAATTATGACAAGTATAACAAATTTATAGATAGCATAATCTCATGTACTTCCTCTATAAAAACTGGACATGATATCGAATCTGAAATTGAAAATTTTAATACCCTATTATGCAAGGCTGCGGAAATTTCAACGCTTTCAACTCCTGAAACATTCTCGACGCAAATTCCTCACTATATACTTGAAAAACTCAAGAAAAAAAGAAAACCAAGGGAAACTTGGCAAATTACAAAAGCCACCATCGATAAACTTATATTAAATAGATTAGTTAATGAACCGAAGAAGTTTTGAAAGAAAAAAAAAAGTAATGGCATTGAAAATTACCTAAGAAATCTATCAGCAACTAAATCTAGCGATTACTCTCTTTGGAAAGCTAAAAAAAAATTCAAACGCCCTCAAAATTTCATGCCTCCAAATAAAATATATAATAGTAAGTAGGCCAGAAGTAATGAAGAAAAGGCGCCCGCCTTCGCAGCACATTTTGAAAAGGTTTTTCAACCAATTGCTCGGGACATTACGGCAGATGAAGAAGAAGACCTATTGAAAGAAACCGATATAAATATATCGAACAACAAGCTTTTTAAGAGCGTGACGTTCAACGAAGTAGTAAAAAGAATAGCCCAAATTAATACAAGAAAGACTCCAGGATATGACCGAATCAATGGTAAACTCATTAAGGAGCTTCCTCCAAAAGCAATCAGATTTATATCTATTCTTATAAATGCAATATTTAGAACACAGCATTATACAAATAATGGAAAATTGCTCAAATCATACTAATACCCAAGCCCGGTTAAACACCAGAATGCATTACGTATATAGACCCATAAGCTTACTGCCAATTTTATCAAAAATATTTGAAAAACTTTTCCAAGTTAGACTAAACTCTATCATCACAAAAAATGTAATTAGCCCAGACTACCAATTTGGATTCCAAAATCAGCATGCTACCATAGAACAAGTGAACAGGATAACAAAATACATTAAAAAATCTTTCAAAAACAAAAACTACTGTTCAGCTGCTTTCTTGGACGTTACTCAAGATTTCGACAAAGTTTGGCACACTGTACTACTGCACAAACTAAAAAAACTTTTTCCTTTACTACATTACCAACTATTAAAATGATATGTCAAAAATAGACTATTTCAAATCAAGATAAATGACGTAACTACTAAACTGTACCCCATAAAATCTGACGATATAATTCTACCACTTTAAGCGCCTTTTATATTACACAAAAGCGTAAAATACCTTGGTATTAATATAGATCGAAGACTAACTTATTTACCTCAAGGCAGCGTTTTGGGGCCTACACTATACCTACTCTACACAGCCGATCTACCTGCTATGCATGACACATTCATGGCAACATACGCTGGCGACACAGCTATTCTATCACCACAACCATCTGCGATCAACGTATCTGATGAACTACAACTTCATCTGAATAAGATTCTAAACTGGTCAAAAATATGGAGAATAAAAATAAATGAAAACCAGTCGACTCACCAGACATTCACATTACGTAAAGAAAATTGTCCATCAGTATGCTTAAACAATATAATTCTACCACTTTAAGCGCCTTTTATATTACACAAAAGCGTAAAATACCTTGGTATTAATATAGATCGAAGACTAACTTGGAAAGAACATATTTGGTCCAAACATAAACAACTGGGCTTAATAGTCAGAAAATGTAAATAAGAAATCACCACTCACTCTAAATAACAAAAGCCTTATTTACAAGAACATTCTCAAACCAGTCTGGACATAAGGAATTCAGATGTGGGGTACAGCAGCAAGTTCAAATATTGAAATTCTGGAAAGATTACAATCAAAAACTTTAAGACTGATAATAACCGCTCCTTGGTATGTTTACAATGATATTATTAGAAAACACTTAAAAATTTCATCAGTGAAAGAAGAAATCGCAAGACTAACCATAAATTACAAAGAACGCCTACAGAAGCATCCAAACCAGTTGGCAGTAAATCTCCCTCAAAAGTCAAATGAAGAACCTAGACGAAAAAGATATAGAACTTTATAAAATTAAAATTATCTTTGTATTATTTATTTTCTTATACCTTCTAAACTATAGACATTGACTCTATAGTATTATTTATATATTCTCTTTTTTTATAAATAAAACGCAACCCCAAACCGCCCACGAGAGGGTGCACTTTGAGCACAATGGGATGCGTGGCGTCGTAGTTTAAAGACGCGTATTGCAGCTGTCCCCGACTCGGAATACCCCGTTATCATCAAAGAACGGATGTAAGGTCTTTAATGGACTCCATTTAGCGATGGGAGTATCAGCTCGCAAAGCTGCGATTTCTTCAGAGAATAAACAACTCTGTAGCCATTTTAGCCCTATCAGCTTCGAGGATCGAGCATAGGCAGACGGCGATCCACGATTGGGATCCTAAGGACGCTTCCACGAAGGAATATAATTTGTAATCCAGATTAATTGGTTCCAATCCGAAATTCTGCATGATAGTTGCGTGAACATATCATTCACTTTGTGAGTGACTGTATGACTATGCTCTTCGAGTGGCGCATCTGGAGCTACGGGAGGGCCCAATTGATGCCAAAATCGTGGGGCTTTCATAAGCCAGTCCGTTACATGCTTCCACAATAGCGATTCAACCACGGGCAGAAAAACCGCGTGCCGCTAAATCAGCAGGATTGTCATGTGAAGGAACATGGTGACATTGTAAGCGTGGAGCCAACGTCTGAATTTCAGACACTCGATTCGCGACAAAATCCTTCCACTTATTGGGTTGCTGAGACAGCCATGCTAGGAGGATTGTAGCATCGGTCCAACAGTGGACAGTGCGATTGGACAACTCTAGCATGGAACAGAGCACTTATAGAGTGCATGCAAGTAAAACCGCGGCGTTTAACTCCAATCGGAGAATACTTAGTTGCTGGATTGGTGCAACTTTCATTTTGCTGTATAACAGCGTGGTCACTACTGTATTACTAGAATAGGTGACGCGAGAATATAATACGGCAGCGAATGCACGACTAGACCCGTGAATTTCGACAGACACGACGCATTACTTCCGATCCAGCACGGCAGAGTCAATTTCGTAAAATGTTGCAAGTCATTCGTGATTTGAATCCACGCGTCGATCACATCTTGGGGAAGAGGATAGAACCAACCTTGTTTGACGAGCTAAAGCTGCTGTAAGAAGCTGAAGCATCTTAAATGATATGGAATTCTGCGCTATTGGTTGTTCGGGTGAATCTTTGATCAAATCGGGCTGAATGATCGAACCGTATAGATCGGCGCCGATAATCATGAAAATGACCGTAGAATCACCTGGATTCTCGTCTGCCAAACGTAAATTTTGTAAGTGCGGCCATTGACTGCTTGAGTCGCGAGAGATGGGTTTGTACTATGAACCTGAGTGATTGTAAGGGTGGCAGCGTAACGTGCCACACCAGCGGATGAACGACCGACACCTGATATCTTTGTAGATCAATGCGTTAAAGTGGGTCTGAGAACATTCACAATCTTTTCGGATACCAAAGTTACGGTAGATCCTGGATCGATAAGAGCACGCATTTAAGCGATCGACCGTTAGATGCGTGTATCGTGACAGTGGCGGTTTGTAATATGACTACTGACGGTTCAAAAGGAGAAGCCGATAAATTGTGTGAGCGAATCTCGTGATCCTCCTCAAGCGAGTTTTGTTGAGAAACGGTAGGTTACTCCCGAGACACCGCGACCGGTGAACGCGAATCGACTACCCGCGATTGATGCAACATCGTATGATTATTAAAAAATTGTTGAAAACTTTACGACTGTGATTGCAATATTGAAAAATTAAAAATAAAATGCAATCCTTATACTAAATGAATATTAGGAACTTTCAGTTTCGATCCTAAAATGCGGATATTCTGCAGAAATCTAAAACTAAACAGCATGCAATAAATATAAATATTGAAAAAAAGTCGAAAGCACACGAATTTATAGGAAACGCGGTCCTTCCATGTCTGGAAATGTAACGCCCCTTCTATGGCAAACTAAAACGTTATTTGTTAAAATATGAAAAAATCAGTTTATAGAAAATTTAAAGTCCCTTCTATGACTGGTTGTGGATAACAAGGTAACACGTTATATATTAAAATATTTAGACCTATGGTTTTTCATTAAAATGTTATTTAAATTTGTTTGTAATATATTTAAATTTGTAATATGTTTATTATTTTTATTGTTATTATTATTATTTATTATTACTTTGCCTAACGCAAGGCGGGCGAAGTACTGAATTCGTCAACGAACATTTTTCCAATTCTTCGATTTTGGGAATTTTTTGGTGGAAAACTATTCGACCGATTTCTAAAATTGACCACACATTCTCTTCGTTTATTTGTGGACAACATGAAAATATTTCTTTTTATTATCGTGTAAAAATTAAATCGGGTCAAAGGCAGGGGCTGAAGAGATGAAATTCGAAATGTTCGACATGATGCACGTACGTAAGTTTGCAGTGTTCGCTCTCTAACTCACGAACGAATAAATAGAATATCTTCTATACATAGAACATGTATTTTGAACATGCCCTGGCGTAACTTAGAACTGATTAGATTTTGGAAAATAACTACCGAGTGCTTCACGTAGCAAATTGCCGTTTTTCCGCCCAACTTCGACTTTTTGAAATTTTTTTCATTCACTGTTGATTCACAATTATCTCGTGAACAGAACAACATGATTTTTATTTAAAACACGCAGTTCGATCCGCCCGAAGCTGTGGTTGATGACAGAATTGTTTTGAAAACAAAATGGCGGCTCACGGAACGAAAAACTTATATTTTTAGTCATTTCACGGTTATCTCACGAACAAAAAGTCCAACCTGATTTTTTTTAAACACACCGTTTCATGAGTCCGAAGCAATAATTGATGACACAATTGTTGCAAACACAAAATGGCGGTCACAGAATGATGATATTTTTGCCTTATTATAGTTATTTCTCGAACTAGAAGTCCGATTAACATAAATTCTTAATTCAGTGGACAAGTATAATGCGTCCCAAGTAATGGTTGTCATTAGAGTGGTTTCAAAAACAAGATGGCGGCATGCGGAACTAAAACCCAAATCATATGAGCATTTGCAGTGTTACCTCACGATATAGACTATGTGCATACTAACACAAACTTGCAGGGGTGAGTTTGTGTGGTTATGTACATATACATAAAATACCACCCGAGAACTTACAGCACCCCAGAAGGAGGGCGTTCAATGTGTTCATGTACACAGTCTCACAACATTACTTCCGTAAGTTTGTGTTAGTATGCACACAGTCTATAAAAGGCGCATTTGATTGCTTTGAATTTGAT
This sequence comes from Trichopria nigra, assembly GCA_030522945.1. NCBI lineage: Eukaryota > Metazoa > Arthropoda > Insecta > Hymenoptera > Diapriidae > Trichopria > Trichopria nigra. The sequence continues at coordinate 7,668 of JAPYZR010009363.1, read as the reverse complement.
CGGAAGGGGTACTCGTGCGTTTTCGGGGTCGCTGAATTCAAATTCAGTATTATAACCGCGGTTTACGCAATTCTTCCGTTTTTTAGGCGGTAGTCAATTTTAAAAAGTCTTTATTGTTAATAATAAGGGGGGGGGGGGGGTAAGAAGAACAAAGACTCAATTACGAAAATTGAAAATCCGAGTGTGTAACCATAATTATTATCCATTACAATACGTTCGTACAGAAAATCCGACGCGATGAGGAATACACTTTGTAAATGACAGGAGGGGTCGGAAAGGTGCGCTGGAGTACTCCGCTCGCAAGGTCCAACCAACAGGGGTGGCACCTCACCCCCCGCACGGAACTCCTCGGAGTTCGCACGGTGATCCCGAAAAAAAAAAAAAAAAAAACCGTGGCCCGTCGATGTTGATACAATTCGGCTCCAAACGTCCTCAGTCACTAAAACTTTGCAGGGCAGCCCGAAACAATACTAAAACTACGCCAAGCGTCGTTGCCGCTCTCACTCCATTCGAGACGTCGAATCGTTGGTAGTCCGGGAGTGAAGCAAAACTGTCGCAATCCGGGCGAAAGACAGATCTCAAACCAGAGACGCTACGCCTGTAGCGTCCTCGCTGATCCCACCCAGTAGCTGACGCGAATGGGAAACGGTGGACCAATCAGAGGCCGTGGACGTAGCGGGAGCCAGATTTCAAGGCCGCGTAGAGCGTAGCCCGGCAGATACACTCGAACTCTACTCCTCGATACCCTTTCGTCCGTCAGGGACGACCGCGGAGCCCCGGGCACCGGTGGAATTACGCAATATTGTAAGCTCTTCGAGGGCGACCCACGCAAAGTTCCGGTTGGATACCTGGTTCCGGCTCGACTGTCAGACGCGAATCTTTAATGAAACGAGATACGATTATTGCAAACGTATAGGCCATATACAGGAAGACTGTTTTCTTCTGCAAAACAGTTAGGACAGGAAACCCCCTGAGGAAACTTACAAAAATATTAATGATAGAATCGACCGAAGATTTGATAACAATCGCGGAAATAATAGATCAAGTTTCAATAGGGATCAGGACCAGGTAAACTATTCGCGGTATTCCGAAAATCGCCCGTCCCCACCAAGAGGACGAATTCATAATGAATACAATAACAGTCGGGAAAATAAATACGGGAAAAATGGTGCGGAAAATAAAAGAACGAACAAATCATCTGAACGGAAGAACGATGAGATAGAGAACATTCAACGTTTAAACTTGCATGGCGCTCGAGGAGAGCGACGCCCGGAAAGGAAAGCTATCGCAAAAAATTCGACCTTTGAAGATGGAGCAACTAGCGTCAATTTCAGGCATGTTAGCTTCTCAAAATGCCCGCGAATAGATATTTCAAGCCCCGACCTGCATTTCAGAGCACATTTCCTAATCGAATCTGGTGCTGAAATAAATATCGTTAAAATAAGCTCTTTACGTCGGACTCTGTCTGCCGATCAAACAGTAAAAGTTGATTTGTGCGGTATTGGCAAAGGAATAATAGAAACATTAGGAGGAGCAAAAATTGACTACGAGGGCGATTGCTTGCATCTCAAAAACCATATAATTCCTTCAAGAAGTCGAAAGGTAGTTCGGGTAGAAATACGAAATGACCTAACATTTGGATTAGTGCCGAAAATAGAACCTTGTCGTGGGTTATTTATATGGGAAATTGTCAAAAATAAGGTATTGAATAATTGCCCGGGAGAACTACTATGCGCTCTCCAGAATCTCACACAACATAGAAAAGAAAGAAATTATGCAAAGGTACACGTTGCAAAAAGAAGTATAAACGAAAGGGTCAATGACGTCTTAGCACGTATAGATGTAGAGTCTCTTTCCGAGGAAGAGAAAATACAAGTCCATTATCTCATCTGCGACTATGCCCATATGTTCCACCTACCGGGTGAGACGTTAGGCGTAACCACGGTATTCAAACACCGCATCCATAGACGACGTGACGGTGCTTCTGAAGCGATTCCGACACCCGCCTGCCATAAAGACGGAGATGCAGCGTCAAGTGGAGGAGCAACTCGAAGCGGGTTTCATTAAACCTTCCACGTTTCCATATGATTCGCCCGCATGGATAGTCCCTAAAAAACCGGGACCTGATGGCAAAAAACGATAGGTGACGCATACCCGAGACCAAATATCACCGATGTTCTGCATCAATTAGGACAGGCTGCATATTTTACAACTCTTGACCTGAAGTCAGGCTTCCATCAAATAATGGTGGATAAACGCGATGCGCATAAGACAGCGTTTTCCATTCCCTGCGGACATTACGAATACATAAGGAATGCCAATGGGAATAAAAAATGTTCCCAGTGATTTCTAGCGCCTAATGGATTTAGTTTTGAGTGGATTACAAGGCGTAGAATTATTAGTGCATTTTGATGATATAGTCAACTACGCGAAAAATCTTCAAGAACATGAAATTAAATTTAGACGACTCATGAAACGACTCGAGGATGCCTACCTCGCCTTAGAGCCCGATAAATGTCAATTCTTGCGCAAGGAAGCAGTATACTTAGGTCACACCATCGGAGATAATACTGTTCAACCAGATGTAAGAAAGGTCGAAGCAGTGAGGAAGTTTCCGACACCCCGAGAGAGCCGTTGCCGTCCGGCTTCGTTGCGGACCGGCGCCGCAAGCCGTCGTATATCGGGTCGCTAGCGCGTGTGCGTACCGAGCTCGATAGGTGTCGAGCGCTAACGCGCTACCGAGTCGCGCCACGGTGGGGAATATAATCGGCCGCGAGAGCGGCATTCCGTCAGTCGTCTCAGCGGGGTCGGCACAGTTGCCTCGTGTTTCCACGGGGCAACCAAGAAGGCACCATAGACGGTCCGGAGCTTTCTCGATCGTGTTTCCACGGTCAGAAAGCCATCCGGGGGTACATCCTTACCCGTCCACGTGGAGAGTGGGTCAGCAGAAGGTCCAGCGCCATGAACCCCTTCACCGACGCGTTTTCACGTGGTGCCAAGGCATTCCGGCGATGCTGCATCCCGTCGCAAATGTCGGGGTCCTCCAACTTGACTCGTGTTTCCACGTGTTAAGCGGGAGACCTCTCGACTAGTGCTAGACCATCCTACCCCGTCGTGTTTCCACGTCCGGGAGGAGTGCCTAACCAGCAATCCGACCGATCCGTCCGCAGTGACCTAGGAGTCACATCCATCCGCAGTGACCTACGAGTCATATCCGTCCGCCGTGACCTACGTGTCACTATATCCGCGGAGCCACGTTCTGTGGCTCAGGGTGAAAACTTTCGCCCCTCGGTAACCGTTACATCCCATCAAGGGATTCGTGTCCGACATCAATTTTCGTTACGTCATCTTATTTTTGAGATTATTCTTTTTGGGATATAAATGCTATCCCGTGGCAGCGCCACAGGATTGCCACTTAGTTTATAAAGACAATAAATGTAAATGGTTAAGGTTTGTCTTGAAACCAAACTGCGTAATTAATGAACTATAACCCTCCCCGCCTTCCTTACCCTGGTACTGAGTAATATCCGGCAGCGGGCCAGTATCAACGGCAGAGCGAGATCATTCCACCGTTACAAGGATACTACGGGAGATTTGTCGAAGGTTTCTCAAAAATCGCACACCCCTTAGTAATCTTACTGCGACAAGATGTAAAATTCATCTGGGGATCCGAACAAATAGATGCATTTGAGAAATTAGAAGACATTCTATGTAATTTATCGATATTGCAGTTGCAAAATTTTGATATGCCGTTCATTGTTTCAACGGACGCATCAGGAATAGCATTGGTTGCTATTTTATGGCAGGGTAAAATTGTCGAAGATTTGCCCATGCCGTTCGCTTCATGGAGTTTAAAAGGAGCAGAAACTCGATATACTACGTCAGAAAAAGAAATGCTAGCCGCAGTAATCGCTGTAGAGCAATTTCGACGATACCTATATGGTATTAAAATTTACACTGGTCACAGATCATCAGCCTCTTAGATTTCTTAAAACTTTGAAAAACATGAATCTTCGGCTGCATCGTTTTCGAGTAAAACTCGAAGATTACGATTACAATGTGGTATATAAGGAAGGTAAACGTAATGTAAATGTAGATGCACTGTCACGAAATCTGGTAGACCGATCGGAGGTGGAAAAATAAAGAGCTTCGGAAGAAATTGAATAAAATTAATAACAGAAATAACGAAAAATCATGCATGCCTATTGAAGACGACAAAAATAAACAGGGAAAGGATGAGCGGTCGACTTATTCGAAGAGACCAAGAGTTTCAGACGCCGATGGGTCTGGTAATCCCACCCCGCGAAAGCGAGATAGGGTTTTCGACGACGAGACAGATACATATGGCGATATTTAAGACAACATAACAGACTGACTGGAGATCTTGAGCTCCGAGGTAGAGATTCCGGAAATAAAAACGAATCCCCGTAAGAAATATGTAACGGAGGTCGAAAAACTTGAAGTGCAGGACTACCTAAAAAATCGGAGAATCAGTGGGGAAAATCTGTTCCAAAAAGCAGGAAAAACCAACTTCAATTAAACCACCGATTCTGGAGAAAAAACAAAGGAAACAATATGTATCAGAAATCGAAAAACTGTAGGATATCCCAAAATATTTAAAAATCAGCCCGTCTGAAAAGTCTAGATAAGAACTTAGGGTGATAGAATATCGAAAAATTCCCGAAAATGAAAAAATCGAAATAGAGGAAGTTTATTCAAAACGCATGAAAGATGCACGTCGTCGATGGAGAGACCGAGAAGGAAGTAACCTCTGATCCGGGAATTCAGCCGATATTTTCGAAGGGTAGAGAGATAATAATAAATGAGAAATCGAAAAAGAAGACGAAAATGAAATTAAAAAAAGACAGTACGCCGGACAGTCAGGAAACAGACGACTCTTGGTACTCTGATTTTCTTCTTAGTCCTCCTGACGGAACAGTACGATTTCATTCCACGCTGAAGGCGGAAGGCAACACGCATGCACATAGTGAAACCCACAGTGTTTCAGGCCCGTCCAAAAATAGAACAATCGACCGAAGCAAGTCGTCGGACAACGCCGGAGAGACTGTGCGAGAACCTTCCCCCTCTCCGCTAATCGAAGAGAGAGAGAGAGAGAGAGAGAGAGAGAGAGGCCTCTTCGGTGATGGAAAGTCCGGTGGACGAACAGGAGCGAACGAGGATTCTCGACGAAGCAATGGAAATCAACGAGAGCATTTGGAGAATACCAGAAACGATAATGATTTGTCTTTACAAGTAAATTATAAAATTAGTAATTTTTGCATGGAACCCAACGTCAAGTTTTCGGAGGGTGGAAATATTCCTAAAGGCAGGAATTGTCTTTTCAATCCCTTAATACAATTACACGGATTAAATTTAACTTCCTTGGAATTGCGGAAAATCTTGCAAGATAGTGAACATATCTTGTCTCGTGCAGAACACGTACGAGCATTCGATAGCCTAGACTCTACGTATAGTTTTTGGGGACGACAACATTATTAAAATATATTCTCATCACTATAGGATAAATATCTGCATACATAAAAATGAGATAAGCGACGAAACCAAATATTTCCACGTAACAGCACCGTATCCAGGCAAAACGTTTCATCTATAGCTGGAGTGTTTACATTATACCCCCCTGCTACCCGCAGAATCAGACATACGGCACTTGGCTGATCTAGCATCAGGACCGATACTATTCCACGGGGCACATGAGCCGCATTCGGCGGTACATAGTGAGGAAAGGACCGCCGACATAAGCTATTGACTCCAGGGAAAGAACAAAACAATGATAAATCTATAGAACACGAGAGAAGTGGAGAAGTTTATGAGCTAGACGATATCGGTGCTCATGACTCAAATTTATTGAAGGTCGACATTAGCAATGATCACGTATTCCATAGGAAAGATCACATTGTTTATTTCACCACACCCGACGGACAATTAAACAGCGAAATAGGAGTAGGACTAGTGGAGAGGCAATATATAAAATCCACGGAATTGAAATTCAGAAAATTGAAAATAGGAGAAGTAATAGTCCGTATAAAAAGCCAAATTCATTTATCGGGCTAGTTGTAAAAAATACCATCGACTCCGAGCACTGAAAGCGACTAGTACTAGATGCTCTTTTAAATAAATACAGGATTTCGAATATTCTAATCGGGCATGACTATGACATGTTTGAACATATTAAATGGCAAGGAATTCAGGAAGTCTTACAATCTGAACTTCGTTATCGGTTACCTTTTGCAAGGATAATCGATTAATACCGAATGTAACCGAACGATTCGCCATAATAAAAGTAAACCACGATTCAGTTATAGGTGGTCATAAATGGGGTGACAAAAGCATACTTGAGAATTATGGAACACCATTATTGGCGAAACATGAAAGCCGACATAATTGAATACATTAAAAGATGTTCCGGGTGTCAGAAAAAGAAACTCGTGCGGGTGAAAACTAGATTACCCATGGTAATCACCGACACACCACGAGCCGCGTTCGATAAAGTGGCTCTCGATATTTGGGGGCCAACGGAGACCACACACAATGTATCGCTATACTTTGACAATCCATGATTTGCTGACGAAATATTCTCTCGCAATTCCACTTGCAGAAGAAGCATCGCCAAATGTTCGTCGTTGGTTCGACGAGTAGGTCAGGTTCAGGAACAAGGTAGCGAAAGTTCGGGTGTATTAACGCGCTATGAAATACAATGCGAAAAATGGACGCGTATAATGAGAGTGCCTTCGAGATTGCCGAGCAACTGAAAATCGTGTGTTGTTCATGTTCGAACAATATTTCGTGACCGACTCGTACAAATCTTATATCGAAAAACGCGTCGTCGTAAAAATCCGTTCTTTGGACTTTCGTTCGCCGAGTGGAAAAGCTAACTAACTGCCCGAGCCGTCGAGAACGCGTCGCTATGGAAAAACCCGAGCGGCTTGACGAGCGCAGCGGAGACTCGCGAACAGCGCGGCAGATTTGCCGACCGCGCTGTCGTTTCTGCAAGTGCCAACTGGTAACTTGCAGAAAGACGGGGCGCGGCCAAAACCGATACTGCATATCGAGACATCTGCTTTACCTAGTATATCTCTGTTGTCATTTATCATGGTAGAATTTTGAAAATCATCTGATTCGCAAAAATCTTTATCAGAATTATTTATTACCTTTTCTGTCGTCCAGGATCTATCTGACTCTTTTATATCTTTTAATCTGTCGTTTGTCATTATTTCCTTTAAATCTTTGACTGCTTTTGTGCATCGCTCTGTCGCCAGTCTTCTGTCTTTGAGTATCTGAGAACGAATCTACTAAAATTTTCCAGTCTTTTCCTCCATTTCTTTGAATCTTTGTTCCGTTTCAGAACCAAAGTCCTGAACTTCATCCAGTCGGAACTTTAACTACGAAAATAATATCTTGACTGATTAATTTTCACTTGAGAATTTTCGATACTTTACATATTTTCATACGAAAACTAGGGGCTTCGCCCCTGCGGCCTCCGGCCGCCAACCCCACCAAGGGGCTCCGCCCCCTGGACCCCCGGCTCGCTTCGCTCGCCCTTCGGGCCTTAATAATTCAATATACTTCGCGACTGCGGCCTACGGCCGCGGCCGCTCAGTCCATCTTTGTTAACTTTATAACGTTTTTATAGTTTAATCTACAATATGA
>JAPYZR010009356.1:0-10512 GCA_030522945.1 Trichopria nigra | reverse complement strand
TCTGCATACAGCCCATGCGTATCCAAAAACAGGTTACAGAAGAAATTATTTTGGTTGGTTCGTGAGTTATCGTGCAAAGTCACACACGTACGTACGTACGTATAAGACGCCGCAATTTTTTTTATTCGATTTCTGGTATCCTTATGGTCTGAAACGTGGACATTTGATGAAAAAATAGGGGGTAATTTTTGTTGCCAGCATGACCAAATTCAATACTTCGTCCGACCTACGGTGCGGGTCGAAGTAAAATAAAATAGAGGAACAGCAAATGGATCAAAGGAATGTAGCGGCAAATTCTGATTAAATAATTATAAAATGAAACAATGGATTTAACTAGACTAAAATGGAGATTTAAAAAAAAAAGCGCGAAAAACAGAAAGACATAATGATAGTAAAAATATTGCACGATTAAATGCATCGCATGATTTCTAAATAAAAAATAAAACGAATACATGAAATCAAGGAATAAAAAGTAAGAATTAAATTAAACGATGTGGATAAGAAACAAGTAAAGGATAGAAAGGAAGGAATGAAATGATGAAATAAATGAAAGGAGTAAAGGAATATGAAAGAAGCAAGGGCAATGAAGATACGACGAAACAACTAAACATTATGATTATACGGAACGTAATAATCTTTTATTTTTCTCGGGAAATCGCTGTGCATTTTGCTAAAGCACAAAGACGAATAAACTTTTTATCGCTACCTGCTGCCGCCTTTGTTTCATCCACGGCAATAAGAACGTGGCCTTTTTTATATTAACAACAATCATATCGGTGAAAAATAATTGCATTCGATCCTCCCATTCAGCAGAAAACTATAAACTTGCTAGCCACCAAGATTTTATCAGTTTGAAGCACATTTTTCCTTCGCTCATCATCGCTGCTGTTGATTTTTCATATCGAGTGCAAATTTGTAATATTACGATTTTAATATTTTAATCCTGAGAATATATCACTAAACGAATGCAATGTTATGAATATCGGAATTTCATACGAGAATTAAAAAATATTAAACAAAATATTATATGATCATTTATCAACTTTTGTATTCTGGTTGGTTTTCTGTAGGATTTACTATTTTCTTGAATAAACACTAATGATATACATTGATAATGTTTCTTCAAAATTTATTTAATCATGGCGGTAAACGTTTGAAAGTATTACGTTCGATGTCACCGTGCTTGTTTACACTTTAACAAAAAATTCTACATCTATAATTACATCACTAAAGAAAACAAAAAGTGAACATCCCAATAAGCACGGGACGTCAATGATTCTTACGAGGCTCTTAAGAGGACCATCTCCGCAAATTTAACATGGGAAATGATGGGAAAATATAAAACATGTAAACTTATGTAAAAGTCCTCGTTCGTAAACGTCCTGTTCTAACATATATATGTACACGATGGCCATTCTCGTCAGTGACAACTGGATACATTGGTCATCCATTGCACCCAGTCTGGATATACAATTGACATCCAATCGGCGTACTTGTGCTATTTGGGGTGCTAGTGTATTTATGGTAAAAAGTCTATCCAATACTTTTGGATAGTGTGGACGGGTATATAAAATTGCTTTAAAAAATGTTTTAAGACGTTAAAATAAAATAAAATTTTTAAAATGTTTTTTATAATTACAATAACTTTTACCACGTGCGTATACATTTGCAGCACCTCCTTAGGAACTTGCAGTTCCATTCATTGTCAAATGTGTATGCATATATATGTATGTATGCACATCAAAGCAATTTTCGAACGGCGAGCTCGTTAATCGCGAGCCAAACGCGCATAAATAAGCCGGCTAAACGACAAGAAAACAAATGAAAAGTCAGCGCCTCCCCCGTACAAAGAGTCGAGCGGGTAAAATATTGATCTGCAATTTCATGGCAATGCGAGCAATTCCTCGCGTGCGCCCGTTGAAAAAAAAAAGCGTGGGCGGTCGATCACGCGGCATTTCTGGATTTTCGAGTGCGATCGGAGATGTGGATCGGTCAGGGTGGAGGCAATACGTGCCACGAGGTCAAGCGTCGATCACCGCAAACAATGCGTCGACGGCGTTTCGCATCGAGAGCGCGCAGTGATTGAAATTATAGGCGCTTCGCCGAGTTCTAATCGCCGAAGGTAAAACTACCATCTTGCCGGGTGTTTCCATGCATAAAACCGATAGTCGCGAGCGTTAGTAAAAATAGATGAAAACAAACGGGAGAGGATGTGGCGGCGCGACTTCACCTGGAGCAAAGGCGAGGTATATACGCACTTATATTTCTATAAAGGCGCGAGAACCTTTTAACAACACTTGGAATCACTTCTGTAGGAGGGAAAGTGCGAATAGTTTCAGCGAATACTGAATGGCAATCGCGGATTTCGAATGGAGGTTGTCTATACTTTTTTTACGGCGGTTACTTTCCATCAAAATCGGCATGATGATTGCATTGCTTGGTCGGTGGACTCGGGAACGCCCCTGACGGCAAAGGTGGAACTACGCAGGTGGTGAATTGTATCTCAAAATAAGGCGAAATTGAGTATAAAATGGAAAATAAATTAAAAAGAGGCAATACAAGGCGTTGGTGCTAAGTTCTAAAATTATTATTCATATATTGGCTGTATGTTTCAAACGTTTCAAATGTCAAACTTCACCACCTGCGTAATTCCGCTTTTACCGTTAGAGGCGCTGACGCGACACCGACAAAGGCGAACAGAGCTTATTGCACAGTTTTTTATAAACGAGGATGAATTGGAACGAATTAAAAAATTAAAAACTATTTCCTTTTCTTTCTAATCCAATTCAATGTATTCTGAATGTTATTACGTCGAACTGAATGACCTTTCATTAAACAATGGTGTATTCCTTCATTATATATTACATACGCATAATGACGTTAAACAATGTTTTTTGTTCCTTTACGTTGCGCTTCGTTTAACGCCATTTATATAGAAGAAAATAACTAAGAAACGCATTATTCCGTATTCGCATTAATTGTATCGAATTCAGTTCATGTAATAACATTCAGAATTTATTGCATCGGATTAGAATGGAAAAGGATCGTTACTTTGAATTCGTTCTTGGAAGGAATAAAACTAATTAGAAACTGACATTTTTTACTTCCTTCTATTCCGACCTCGTTTGCCGGTTTTTTCAGTTCTAAAGTAGTTACAGTCAGTATAAAGTTACTGACATAACCTTAAAAAAAGAAAAGTGCAAATTAATTAAATGTATAAATTAATTTAATGAAAAGCATCAGATTGAAAACTTTTTTTTGTATGTACATCGATATGAACCCTTTGATTATTCTTGATTCATAAAACATTTCAATTCAATGATTTTCTATAATTATTTGAAATACGTAACAGTCAGTCGGTAAAACAGATTGTACTAGATAAACAAAAACTTATACCCGAAATTGCAGTATTGGATAAAGATTTTCGAACGATTTATTTCATTTTCGATTTGTAGTCTTCTTTGTGTTTTAAATTCCCCTATGAAAAATAAATGATCCAACACATTACGTAATATTTCACACTCTTACATTTTTTTATTGTCAATTTCTAAACTTTACGTGACTTTCCGGTAGCTTCAGAAATTCATCAACAATGAATTTTGGTCTGTATTCATTTCATAAAATCACTGAAAAGCAACTATTTTTAAACGCGTATAGTAATGCAGCAATAAAGGGCATCCTTCGGGAAAACAATGAGTCGTGACCATGCTAAATCGAAGACATAAAACAGCAGGAGGAAATGAAAGACATAACTGCTATTTTGAAATGTTTGAAACGTTAAAAATACGACGGCACCAGTAAAACGTTTCAGTCGACTTATTACCTTTTGAATACTTATTGTTATTTTCAGCGAATGGTCGGTAAAACAGATTAATCCAAAATATGGTCAAGCATATAACATTTGATTAAACATGTTTTTTCAACGACACGTAGATTTATTCATTTTTCCGTCTGATAGTGCCACAAAATAAATTTGTCACTTTGAAAATGAGCTTTTAGAACATGTTGTATGAAGAAACTGTAAAATTTCGAAATTAAATTTTAGATATGCCATTAAAAATACTGTTACATTGTATTTAAGTCCTCTATATAAAATGAATATGAATAAAAATAGTGGCTTTGTTTCAGTTACGCGGCGTGCTGCGACTTTCTGCAGAACAACAACCTGCTGAGTATCATTAGGGCGCACGAAGCACAGGACGCCGGATATCGAATGTATCGCAAGTCTCAAACGACGGGCTTCCCATCGCTAATCACAATTTTCAGTGCCCCTAATTATCTCGACGTCTATAATAACAAAGTAAGCATAATTTTCAAATTTCTTCCATCCATATCAGCGTTTGGTTAACGGCGGAAATCACATCCGCGCACTTATTGCCATTATCGAGCTCAATAATTGCACGCTTTCACGGTGCGATTAGAAACTTCGCTTTTCATAATAATTGTTGGATTTGTGCACTTTTTCCGATTGTTTTACGAAACAAATGTTGGCGTAAAATAATACGATGAACGAATAAAATTGTCCAATGAAAATTGTGAAATGGACAAAAATAGATTCATCGAATCGCCATAATATTACGTGCCTCATAGAATTCTCCCGCGATTTCTCACGCGATTAATCTCTTATCGATTTGTGGTTTTCCGTGTAGGCGGCTGTGCTGAAGTACGAAAACAACGTGATGAACATTAGGCAATTCAACTGCTCGCCTCACCCTTATTGGCTACCGAATTTCATGGATGTGTTCACGTGGTCTTTGCCTTTCGTTGGTGAAAAAGGTTCGTTTTCCTCATTTTCTCTCCTTCTTATTCTATTTATTCTAAACTGTCTTAATCTACTGTTTCATTATAATTTATTTTTTTACTTAAATTCATTTAATTTGAAGTTTATCCCATCAAGTTCAGAGGAATTTTACAACTTTTTTCGTATTTTTAAATTTAAATGTGCTATAATAAGTGTAAAAATCATTTGAATTAATGATAGTTGACATTCAAAATAGATTTTCAAAGTTAATCAATAAAAATTTCATTTGTATATCAAAATGTTACTAATTGATTCGTTGTTGCTTCCGTTACTATACTCTTTCTATCATATATTTAAAAAAGTTCTGTTTAAATTATTTCACATACTATTATAGAATAAGATGTATATTATTCAAACATATGTACCGAGTGTCTCGGAATTTAAGTGCTATATTTTTAGTTAAAATCTAGCATGTCATGTCAATCCCGAAACACCCTGTATATATATAGTCATAAAAATTATTCGTGTGAAAACTGGTGAAATACAAATATTATTATTATTTATTTTTTATTATTATATTAATTTATATAAATATTAATTAATATACAACGATTTTTATAAATGTTAACTTCATTCACGAATTTACCATATTTTCATACGTTTTGGAGTAGTTTTCAAGTAACTTTTCAATAGTCTATAGTAAATTATTTTAATAACCCGGTTCATTTCCGAAAATCTCTTTTCAACCGCTAGGTGGCGAATGAATACAAAAAGTGACATTTTACCTAATAAAGTATATACATATATCCGACTATACTCCAATTAATTTTTGTAGACGGTTATCTATATTAATTATACTAAAATTTAAATCTATACTTTTTTCAACATTTTCATCCCTATAGTACTGTTTCGTTCTGATTCACGTCGAATGTGAACACTTCGCGACTATAAAGTCCACTTTCATTTTCTCTATACATGCATGATTGTAAGTCATCTGATGGAAAATTTATAAACGACAAATTAATGAATTGACATTAAATGTTTGCTTAGAATTCCAATACAGGAAGGTAATGAATTAATGATTTTTGGAAGTGATTGTTGAAATTGTACCTTTGATCAGTCTTTCGGCAAGTAAGGCAGCGAAGTGGTAGCGAATTCCGACAGATTTGTCGGAACGTCTGATGATAAATATTCCATTTTTATTTAATGCTATACTTTATTGTTCACAGTCACGGAAATGTTGGTAAACGTCCTGAACATATGCTCAGACGATGAGCTGATGAGCGACGGCGACGACGCGCTCGAAGAAGGTAATATCCGTTTTCGTCTCGTTACGTCAATTACGCTAATAATAATAATGATTCTTCCGGAAACTCTTAAAGAACGAAAAATCTCCTTTTGATAAACTGAAAATCATCATGATTTCCCGCTTACTTATATAGATTACTTGATTTTTCCTATACATATTCTTTTCTATAACGCGTAAAACGAAACGCGTTATTGTTTGTAGCAATTTGCGTTCCCTCAAAACTCATTTAGCTCAAATATATCGAACAGAATATAACTTTCTCTCTTTTCCTTAATATCGCTGCACGGACAGATGGTAAGAAGTATCATTCAACCTTATTACTCGCCAATGAATTATTAATTGCTTCGACTGTCGTTTTTTAGCTAAATAGATATAGTGTCAGTGTCTCGACTTACTTATACATTCTCTTATTAATTTTTTGTTTTGTTTTCATTATCTACCTATCATACCCTGTATTTGGTTACTATGATGACTATCATTACTTCAACTGCTATGATTATCATTTATTATTTTTAATTACTTTTATTTGTATCGTTTATCAGTACCGTACACCATCGCCATCCTTATAGTGTTTTGCCACATCCATCACTTATTAATTACTTCATCATCGCTGTCTTGTCATTTTCATTTATAATATTATTATTATTATTATTATTATTATTATTATTAATATTGTTTCGTTATTATTATCTTTAATGTTGATATTATTACTCGCAAATTACCACGATGCACATCATTTTTCCGATTTTTTAAATTCCTGCACCCAAATGCGTACATATCTTGTTTTTTTTTTCTGCATTTAGGCATATTGTGGATTTACATTCGCGACACCTTTTTCATTCTCGCATTTTGATCAAGTTGTAGCCGCACACATTTTCACCAGCAGACGTCGATTGTGCCCGAAATGGTGTTGTCGATTATTGGTTCATCTTATCGCTATTAACATATTTTTACGTAATCAATAATCGACATCAACATTGCTAAAAACTTCGATGTCAGCATTGGCGAATATAAGAAAATTTATCATTTTCCCTCATGGCCCTCTGAATGTCATCAATGAACGAATACCGTTAATAATAAACACTATATTTTAAATAAAATCAAATACCAAGTTGATGACATTCCGTGGTCAATTTTCTTTTACGTTCTTACATATCGTATGTCTTCCTGCTTGACAATTTTATCAGCGAATATCTCTTTTATCCACTTATTCCGTTCTCTTTTCCCCTTTTTCCGTTCTTTTCCCTCTTCTCCTTTTTGGCTTTCTATTGTTTTTTCGCTCATAATTCTCGTTCCCGAGATCGCGTTCGTTTCTTTTTTTTTTTTTTTTTTCAATGGTGCTCCAATTTTGCAGCGAGGCGCAAAACAATTAAAAAAACTTTCTTCACCTGAGGCATTATTTTTTAAATATTCAACGCGTTAGGGTGTAACCGATGTCAAATTGTAAAATTATAAACGAAATGGACTTTCGAAAGCGAAAGTAGTGGGGAACGATATTGGAGCGAATTAAGGATGCAATACGTCAGGTTTTTATTGTTTTTCGTTTCGCATTGTTTTTCGTTCACTTATGATTATCTTTGAAAAAAAAAAAACGCCCGAAAAATGCACTGACTGTCTTTTATCGTACTCCTTCTCTATTATATTTGTATCAATCACACTGGCCTTGGACCTTCCTATCTTGGCACGACACTATGCTACTACTACCTCTACTACTTCTACTACTACCACTCAAAACTTCGTTGTTCGACAAACTCTACTACGTAAAAGTCGCAGCCAAAATCAAAGTTGTCCAAAAAAAGAATAACGGTAAGTCCGCTTGAAGACTTACTTGACGCAAATTCAGAAAGTGTCAGAAAGAGAAAGAGAGAGTGAAGAAAAGAGAAATGGATTGGACTTTTTCAAAAATGGACAAGCGTTTCAGTCATTCAGTGACACGAATCGTTGACGAAACAACGAATGTCGTTATTGACTTTTTAACATTTTTTTTGTTTGTTTGTTCGGTCAATTCTTTCCATGCAATTTATTCAATTCTTTTTATTCGATTCGTTCAAATCTTTTAATTCAATTCGTTCAATTCTTTGTCCTTTTTCTAATTTAATTCTTTTTTTTTTCGATTTTTCGGATTGTAGTGGATTTTTTCGAATGGTTCGAATAGTTTTTCCTTTTTCTTTCTCTTACGTGCGCTCTTATAACCATTTAGGTTTGTTTTGACTTTACTATTAATCGCCACAGAATTGAAGCGTTTTCTGTCACCGCATCATCTATATATACTATTATCATTACTGCTTGACCGCAGCCACACGATATTATCACGACATTTTCGACCGTCGGTCTGTCCAATGTCCCTCACTCGTCACACAAATCCCTCGATGAAGTTTGCCTTGACACACGTAATGGTTATACACACTTCTGCAGAATGTCGCCAAGTAGTAAGAGATATAACGTTTGTAATAATTTTTTATCAGACTTATCTCGGCCTTTTTTCCATTTTTATTTCAGTTTTGAGCTTTCGTATTGAACTTTTGCGTTTCCGTTTTACCCCCGCCAACTTTTGTGTTTCTTTTTTTTTACTCATTGGCATTCTGGCTTCAGAAACTATGACCGAAAGCGCGAAGTTTACACGTGGAAAGATAGATGACGAACTTGACGCGATTAAACTCCACAATTTCCAGCGCCCCACATTTTCCAATTTTCCGCTCAGTTGGCCGTTAACGCGACGCGGTCGTGTTATATGGTTTCCAACATCCAGACGCAGCCGAAGACTAACCCGGTTTGCATTTTCGCGTTTTGCTTACACCTTGGTTTGCTTTTTGCGCCTTGAAACCCTTTCTTAAAAGCCGATTACTGCTACTCGATTATCACTTTCTTGCTTTTTTCCTTTCACGTCAAATTTAAACTCATTATATTGTTTTCAGAATTCTTCATTTTTAACACGTTTTAAAGTTTATTGCCACACAGATCGAACTTGAATCGATGATTATTTTATTCATTTTATAATAGTAGGAATAGAAATTCCTTTTCCTTGATTGCACGACACGAAACATTGCAATAGTATGGATAAATTGAGCCAAACGAAAGGAAGGCAAAGTTCCGAAGACGTTTTCTCTGTATATTGACAAACGAGTTTTCTTCGGCAGTAATCTCGGCTATACTTCCGTTCCCTGAAAACTTACCTGAAAGTTTTTAGCCCTACCTTCGTCTCGTCGAGTAAACATTATTTTGTTTCGTTGTTTCGCACACGAGACCTACAACAAACAAAAACTTGCAATTACCACAACAACCATCACACCCTGATATTAGTGCGTGACTTTCGCTGTCATTATTAATCGCTGTCCGATTCGCCACGTTAACGAAAAGATTAACCTCCATTTTGTTTTTCTTAGCTTAGTCACACAAAATGGCTCTGCTTATATATACTTACTACACTTGTTTTCTAGGCAGTCATTCGCGATACTTTGCTCTTGAGTTCACTTTCTTTCTGTTTCCACACATTTTTGTTCAGACTTTCGACACCTATATATAATATTTATTATATTTTTATTAAATCTTTGTTCAATTTTCTTTTGCAAGCAGTTGCGCAAGGTAAATAAGCATTTGTTTCCCACGTTTTGTTCTGAAACGGGTTTTTCTTTTTTTTCGAGTGACGTGTATAATATAAAGAAAAAAAAGGTACTTTCGTACGGAAAAAGGGTTGAAAGTAATGCGCAGTTTTTTTCGCATTTGGGCGAGTGCAAGTGAAAAAGTCCGATATTTCGATATGGTGGAAAAAAAATGGTTTACATTATTGTTTATATTTTCGTTGACTATATGTTACGCTTTTCATGTTTCCTTCGTTGCACAATAATTTTTCTTATTTTTCACTGTCCAACGAACTGTTTATTTCGTAATATACATATAATGTTTAGTTTCTCATATATAATGTACAAATATGTGTTCCTGATGTAAAATCCGCGGGTTTTTTTCGAGTTTTTCTAGTCATACGATCGATGATCATGCGTGAATTTTCATCGACGACGAAAGTGTAAATTCCGCCTACCGCGCACCAAAGAGTAAAGAGCGCATTTTCAGCGCAAAAACGAATTTTCGGTTTATTACGGCGTCGTCTCTTTGAAATTACAGCGCGGTAAAGGCAAATGTGTTTTCCCGATAGTACGCAAGCGACCGCCGGTAATTAAGGTAGAAAGGAACTTAGTTTATGTCTAGTTCACGTTGGCTCCCGTCCAATAGTTCGCATTTGAAAATCGCACGAATGTACGCGGCAGGCCAAAATTACCGACGGCTCGCGAATTATTTATTAATTTCGAAGATTCCGTCGCGATCGTAATTTTTTTTTTTACGCGAATCGCCCGAAAGTTGCGACGTTTCATAAACGTTTTATGTTTTTTTTTTTTTTTTTTTTTTTTTTTTTTTTTTTTTTTTTTTTTTTTTTTTTTTTTTTTTTTTTTGTCTTTTTTTTTTGTTT
>JAPYZR010009355.1:0-15219 GCA_030522945.1 Trichopria nigra | reverse complement strand
TATATCTCAATTATATATGATCATATCTGGAACATATATGATTCAGATATAACCATATATGATCCATATATAACCATATATGATTCAGATATAATTATACCTGAATCCATTTTTTCCCGGGTTATTGTGATTTCAGGGTAGTGATGCAAACATTTTTTTTTATAATCAAAAATATATGGTATAGTTCATAAAAATTTATAAAATTATAAATGAATCAACGAAAATTGGTGACAAATAAGTAAAAATGCGATGGAAACCCTTCAAACATTGAAGGTAAAAGTTACGTAACATTTACATCATTGTTACTAAATGTTACATAGTTGTTACATAATTGTTACGTAATTGGTCAAAATTGTGCTTGCTGTGAATGATGTCAATTGGTCATAGTTGAAAACTATTCGACCAACTATTGGCAACAGACGACAAAAGAAGAAACGAAGCCAATTAACAACAATTTTTCAAAATCGATTGAAGTCATTGACAATTTATGATTTACATTGAAGGCAATTGATAATAATTATCCTGAATTAACTGCTATCAGTTTTATAAATATTTGCAAACATGTTAAAGCAATAAAAAGTATAAACGGTAAATGTGTGAAAATTAAGGGAAAATTTAGAGAAAAAATGAACAAAAAGTATGACAATTGAACAAAAATGTAACAATTTCACGCAATAATAGAGAAGCATGCAGTCTTTGTACAAGCTCGTATAACACCATAACACCGAATCTTTAGACTTTTATAAAAATTGAAACTTTTTAAAAATATTCGTCCCCCATGTTGGATCCGCCCTTTTGAATTTCGAGAATTTGACATCAGATGCGCGATCAGCACGACCTCAACGACCCCTGTATACAATCTTTCGTAAAGATTGAAACATTTTGAAAAATGTCGACTTCCAAATTTGATCCGCCATCTTGAATTCCGGAAAATTTTACAAAACAATCGTGATCGGCTACCCATAAAACTGTATTGAACACATTTTTATAGAAGGAATTTATCGATTTAAATCGTTATGCATGGAAAAATCGAAAATGGCACCAAATATTCGGCTTCAAGCTGCCATATTATTGTGTGTCGCCATTTTGAAATTCAATTTTTCGGATTTTCTGATTGATCTCCTCATCCGACTTTCATGTAAAATTGTTGATAAAAAACAATTTTACATTAGAAATGATACGTCCAGATTTTTCTCAATATTATTGATAACATATCAGAAATGACAGCCGAAAAGTGCAAAAAGAAATCGTCGGTTTTGCACTTAATGGATCAAAATAAAAGATTTCTTCAAGTTTGACAAGATTGAAAAAACAAAAAAGAAACGAAGAATTCAATCATCCAACTCACTAATGACATAAGTTGAGTAAGTTGCTCTTTAAAAGCTCTTTCTATACGGGGGAAATACAAATATCGTCCCGGAACCTATTTGCTAAAGAAACCGTTAAAAAGCAAAACAGTCCGCATTTCCGAATCTCTAACATCGTCAATGTGTCGAATGCCGTTTGAACGCTTTTCGGCGCGTGTATATAAGACTACCGCCAATCCCCGTTGCGGATTGGGGGCGGCTCCGCGGGGGGGTGGGGGTGGGGTGGGGGGGGTGGAGTGGTGGGGGGGGGGGGGCGGGGTTGGGGGGCGGGGGGGGGGGGCGGCGCGGGGGGGGGGGGGGGGGGGGGGGGGGGGGGGGGGGGGGGGGGGGGGGGGGTTGCAAGGAAAAGATACGGGCGAACAGAGTGCACGGCTGGGGAATCGAATTGATTCCCCTTTACGGGCTCGCGTTACTCTCCTTTACTGCTTCGCCATTCGGCTCTTGACCGATGCCGTTATTTATTTATCAACTCTCGCGCCGCCGCGCCGGCGACGCCGGAAAGTCACTTCCGGTCCGAGGGGCTATAAAAAAAAAAGAAAAAAAAAAAAAAAAGAAAAAAAAAAAAAAAAAAAAAAAAAAAAAAAAAAAAAAAAAAAAAAAAAAAAAAAAAAAAATAGGGACGAAATTGAAAGAACGTTGCCCGATCGAGTCGCCTCTTATTCTTTTTCGAAATCTTTCCGCCTTTTCAAATTTATGTCAAGTAATTCCCTCTGGCGGTGCAGGTAGTAAAAACGCTTGTTTTTGTGTGGATTTACTATGGAATTCTCAGAAAATGAGGATATATTCTCAGAATAATTAATCGGGAATAAGATCAAAGAGTAGTCCGGTGATTAAGTGCCCTTCTATCTTATTAGCCATTCATTCGATATTGTCATGCGACAGGTTAAGATCTTGAGAATTGCTCATCAAACTGAAAGTCAACAAAAAGTCAATCTATTTGATTGAAGATCTTGAGTTTCTTTTTTATATATCAGCAAAGTACGTTTGAAACTTCTCCTATATATATATATATATATATATATATATATATATAGACTTCAATTTCCGAGTGTTTTTGTTACTTCACGTTGACATTTGTTTGGAAGTTATAAAGTGTTGATGTATATAGCAAACCTTGGCTAGACATTTTTGTGGATCTCGTGAAAGCCTTGATGCACTCCATCCAAACTGGAGAAATAGGATATAGGAGGCAATATTCTAAATGCCATCGAGATAAATAATCGATAAATTTCTAGATTAGAAAAACAATTTCGCTGTAGTGTAACAAATCTAATGACGGAAGAAGCGAAGCAATTAACACCGATCGCACTTGTCGCGCGTCGTCGGACTCTCGGATGATTACTTTTTTTTTTTACTCGCCCACCTAATCAAACTCGAATTAAAGCAACTGCTGCTATATTGCCGGCGACTTTTTCCTCTTGGTCATCCCAAGAGGGTGGGTACGAGTCTGAGAAGTGGAAAAGTCGCAGATTGGATTGTGCTCTCGCACAGTTGCCATAGTATCGTTGACCGGAGCGACGCGGATCAAAGAACGGATTTGTTCGAATGTCGCGCGAGAAGAGGCCGAGGTGTGTAAACTCGTGAAATCCCCTTTACGAATCGAGACGAGCAGTCGCCTCGTATTTTTATAGCGGTTGATTCCAACGACAGGAAATCTCATTTTCCCGAAGTGCTCGAGGAAGGTATTGTTATTTGACCTTTTTTCTATTTCCGGCAATATTGTTTTCCACCTTGAAATTCACTTTTATTGATACTATATGTATGAAATTTAATGAAAGAATTGAAAATCTGATCTACGACTCTTAATGTGCGTATATACAAAAAAAAGTTAAAATCTTTCGTTATTGAAAAGATGATTTAATATTAAATATATATATATATATATATTGAGATGTGGACATAGAGTATCATCAAGATTTATAGAATGATAGAAAAATTATTATGTAATAGTAACGTTACATTAAACAGAAGCAAGCGAACGTCAATTTTATACCTTTACGTCATATTAACCTTTTCACTCCGGGGATTTTCCTTTAAAATTGACCACGCATTTTATCTGAATTTCATGACTTAAATGAATGAACATCTTATGACAAGTCGCCACTCGGAGTGCTGGTCCATATATGGACCACTTCCGGAGAGAAAGTTAAGGCTAATGTAAAAAGTTATAAGTGAAGGTTTAAGAGCGCTTTTCAATGTTTTTTGATATGCTGATTACAATAAAAATGTCAGATTCATATTTGACCCTGAACTTTGAAGGTCAAATAATGAAAATGCGTATTTGAGCTTGAAAATGGATGTACCTATGTTTTATGAACCGCTAAATATGATAAAAACAGTAAAAAAAGTTCTAAAATTTTTCAGTTTAGAATACAAAGTTAATTTTAAAGGTCAAATAAGTAACCAGGATTTTTTTTCAATATTTTTCCTAAATTTAGCGCATTAAATTGACCTTATAAACATCTATTACGTTCGCTTTTCTTGTTGGTCCATATATGGACCAGTCCTGGACGAAAAGGTTAATGTCTTAACTTATTCACATTCAAAATTGGCGCTGAACAATGGCGGACAGTTGGGACCTCCGTACATTAGCTACAATAAAATGGCTGCGCAAGAACACACCTGGTTTTCTTACATCATGAGTAAATGTAGAAGAGTGAATTGTAAAGTAGTATATGGGACTTGCCTGCATTTACCGAATTCGCATTGCGGCTCCATTTTACCCAGGCCAAATATTTGACTAATAACCAACATATCTCAAAATTTATGAATTATATTATTTATTTATTTATTTTATTTCTTTCTTACCATCTGCTTCCTATAACCTACTTTTTATTCAAATCGTATGACTGTCAAGCAAAAATTGTGTAAAACAATTTACTTACCATCAAAAATTACAAAACTTATATATTTATATATCGACCGACAAAGAAAAAATCTAA
This sequence comes from Trichopria nigra, assembly GCA_030522945.1. NCBI lineage: Eukaryota > Metazoa > Arthropoda > Insecta > Hymenoptera > Diapriidae > Trichopria > Trichopria nigra. Next base: position 10,910 of record JAPYZR010009355.1, on the reverse strand, counting down.
GAAACATTTCTGACTTATCGACAGTTGGAAAAAACCACACTAAAAGATATCTCAAAATTTATGACCTGAAAATACTTCTAAATGAAATCAGTTATTCATTACGATTTAAGTGGTGGTTTATCAAGAAGAGTTGAAATGTAATTTCGTGAATCTAAACTTTTGACGGAATTGTACGAATTTTGTTTATTTATAATTCAAAAAACGAAAAATTTGTCCCTTTTACTAATCATAAAAACTAATCAATGTAATTACCATTTTGTAAAACTTTTTCCTAGAATTGTTATATATATGTTTTATTATATATATAATGTAAGTGCGATCTTCATTATTTCCGATTAATCTTCAAAACGAAAATTTATTTTTAAAAAGAAAATGCTAAAATTTCATCAATTTTCAAACAATATAACGAATCATATATCACACGTGTCATATGTTCAGACGTGAAATGCCCCAAGAGAATAGAGCTGTCAACAAGAAATGGATTTTTCATAGTACGATATTTACAGCATGATGAATTATGTCGCGAAAATATAACAAAATGTACGTAATAAATTTCACAATTACAAATTAAAATTTAAAATCCTTTTTAAAATAAAAACAAAAAGTACAATCAGAATTTTGTTAGACAAAACAGTAAACGCGAATGAAACATTTCTTTTTTGTAATTCCATGCTCAACGACAGAAATGCATCGCGTGCTGAACATCATTAGTTACAAGATGTCTTCGTTATCTTCAAAATTGAAAAACCAATGAAAAGAATACCTACGTCTCATTGTGACCGAGACGACGAGTCCTTTCGTCTTTCTCAATGAAACTCTGTAGCCGCGACGGCATCATTATGGAAAGTTGACACTTAATCAGCGTTCACGTAATCGTGCCGATTGCGTCACAGCTCACTTGCAGGAAACTGACCTATGGCGTTTCTCGATTTTAATGAGACAATCAATTTTTCTACTTGTATTCACTTAAAATTAATTGTTTTTCTTTTTACTTGCATCTTTTTTTTTAACCAACTAGAATTCATCAACATTTCATTTTTAATTGAATCCAAAGCTTTCTTCGCTGCGATGGAAAATGAAAAATGTTTTCTATCAATTAAAAATAAAGGTTTAAACATTTTAAAAATTTACATCTGATTCTGTTTCTACAGAATTTAATTTCTTTTATACACGAGAAAGTGTGATGGAAAAATAAAAATAAAACAGTGTTGTTAAAAAAAAAATGTTTAAAATAAATCATTTAAGTTGTACATTCTTGCAACTTTTAATTAAATTTAATTTAAAAATAATTATACAAGTATTCAGCATAAATCAAATCAAAATATATTTTTTGATATGACACGTTAATATTAAATAATTGATTTTAACAACTCTTCCATTTCATTTAAATAGAATACATTTATTACATTTAAATTTTGAAAGCCAAGATTGCAAGCTTTCTATTTTTTTTCATTTAGTGCTTGCAACAACTCTTTCATAAATTCTGTAACGCAGATTTCTCATCAAATTAATAAGACACTTTCTGAAAATAATGTCCAGAAAATTTTGTAATAAAAAAAGCTCTACTGTAATCAATTTTCCAAAATTATTTCAAAACTTTCGAAATCGAGACAAGATTTTCAATGGCGGCAACAAATCATATTATGCAAAATTTAAAAAAAGATTTTTCATTCATTTCATGTCGAAGTGATGAAAAGCTCGTAAACTTTTTCTACTTTTCTGTACCGTGAAAATATCTGAAAATATATAAAAGCTCGATGTTCGTCGATAAACTTAAAATAAAATTTAAAGTTTGTCTTGAGAACTTTGATAATTACTGAATAGAAGCAATATTCTCGAAACTTAAGCAGGTGTTTGATAACACTTGAAGTGTATTTTTTCAATTTCATTAAATCAACGTTTGTAATTAAATATTTTGCAATAAGATCTTTTTCGTATTGTTAACGCGAAGAAATCCATTAGTGAAACTTTTATCATTTCATACCAAGCTAATTTCAGTTAAAATTGTTGTTCTTGTTGCTTCCTTGTTCTTACGTGTATAAAAACAATTGAATTATATTTTCAAAATAAAGAAAAGTCCATAGTTTGAAACGTGTCTCCATACGCAACTACGGAGAAAAGTTGATGATTTTTGCAGTTTAACTCTTCCGAAATGTTTAACGCTTCTTTTCAAATATTTTCATTGCATAAACGGATTCTTGAAGCTTACGGAGTTTTCACATTTAGGCAAACATTCTTTAATCGTACCGTTTTTACGGCTCTCGGGCGTTTTTAAGTCTTTCGAGCGTCATGCAAAAAATGGGAGGGTCTCCATTTTTTGTTTTAAAAACTCAACGCCCGGACGCATTCGCACTTTTATCTTCGCTCTCTTCCAGGCTTTCGTTAAACGTCTGCTTGAATCGTCTATCTATCCATCCATTCATTTCTGTTTCTTTTCTTTTCTGTTCTTCACTTCTCTCCTGTTTTCTCTCGTACTTTATCACGGACGTCGGAGACGCACGCAACGATGCGAGAAAATGTCCCCGAGGGATACCCGCGTTTCCCTCGCAACGTCTTCGCCGAAACCTCAGGAATTTTCTTACTTTGAAAAAATCCATTGTTCGATATATTTTAATTCATTCTCTAAGAATTCATTAAATGAACCAACACAAGTGAATTGATATTTATTGATGAAATAATTTAATTACGTTCATAAACTAATACTTTGTAGTCGATTTCCAAAGTTGGTCTATTTTTTTCTTATGTTATCTTACACTTCTTTTGTTTGTTAATAAGTTTTTGTTATTACAAATAAAAAAAAAACGACGTAAATAAATAACAATTGATCAGAGTTCAATTGATTATACAATCAGAGTTGACCGGAGTTGACTTAATATCAAAGTCGATTTTTTTTTTCAACAATTCAGTGTCGACGATTGAAAGACCACTTTATGACAACAGTTCAGAGTCGATGTTGTATCAACTATACAGAATCGACTACTAAGAGTCTCGATTGTTTGTCAACCATTTGGAGTCGACAGATTGTCAACAAGTCAGAGACGACTTTATGTCGAACAATTCAGAACAGACTTTTTGCCGACTACATAGAGTTGTTTTTTTTGTCAACAATATAGAGTTGCCTGTATTTCAACAATTAAGAGTCACCTGTTTATCAACATTCCAAGTCAACTTTTTATGTCAATGAGATTGAATTAATTCATATCAACATTACAGAATCAATTTTATATCAACATTATAGAATCGACTTTATATCAACATTATATAGTTGTCTTCATGTCACCACTATAGAGTCGACTTTATGTCAACAATTGAGAATCAACTTCTAACAAATACTACATCATGGTTATTTCCCATATAAGTGTCACATTGATCTTATGTAATTGTTAATGTTGACTATAGGCGTATGTCAACATTATAAATATTGAGTTTCTCGAACCTGATGATGGGAAACGGTGAATAAAAAATAATAAATATATATATATACTGTGAAAGTTATTTGATTTTGGTGCACATCGATTTTTTAAACAACGATATTTATTATATCGAACGGAAGCAAATATGTTTATTCACGTATATTACAGTTTCTTCGTATGCAAATAAGATTTTCGAGGTAGTTGACTCATTCTTAAAAAAATCAGTTTTATAAGCACGACGCAAATATTCAAAGCGTTGTAACGGCTGCCTGGCGTTAAACAACGTTAAATTATTGACCTTCCGCATAATGCCAACTTCAGCTTGTGACTGAGTTTCATAAATTTTCTCATTAGTTGAGATTTATGACAATACTATAGAGCGCGAACACTTAAGCAGGGGTAGCGTCTGACTAAACTCGGAAGTTTTCTCCTTGTTCCGCTCCTGCATTCAGAAAATTTCCGAGCAGTTTGCCGGCAGTGGCGGCCATATTTATGGCAGTGAAAAGAGACTTATAAACTCGTTCGGCTATCATTATTCATTCACGAGCAGTAATGAATTCCGTGTTCGTCGCCCAAATCGATCGGATTTTATTTTTCGAAGCCACTTTCGAATTAGCCGCCGCAAAGAATGGGCCGCGAATCTCAAGTTAAATTAGAAGTTGGTTGGTATACGTCGTGGAGACATTGATGAGAGATAAATTAATTTTTTTACATGAAATCTCAATGTTTATGGGAATTATCATTTTTTTTAGTATTTACTTATGGATTAATGATATTCTTATACCCGATCTTGGGATACTTGTACTTACTTTATCGAGCATATCGATCTTTCTACATGAAAGTGATACAAACATTTATAACCACGAGAACATGATGAATAGAGTATGTTGGGTTTTTAAGCTGGTGATTATTGTAGTGTATATTATTATTTTACGGTTCTCAATTTGCAATAATATTAGAAAAATGTCAATACCAATTATTTGAGTCGCCAAAATTTAACAAAAAAAAAAAAAGTACAATACAATCTAAAATTCGTTAAAAAACATAATAAAAACAAGATAAAAAATTGTCAAACCAAAACTAAAATGAAAACGAGTGCATTGACTAATATAGACATATGTGGAAGAAAATTAATTAACATTAGCAAATATGTCCTGAATTTAGGAAATTTTACAATCTGATATTGACGAGATAAAATTTGTCATTTTTTTGATCTCTCTTCTTCTTAATTATTGATTATTGTAATTTCCTTTTAATTATTTTCCTCAAAACCTGTGAGTATTTGTTGCTTTGGACTAATTTTTGTTTATTTTAATTTATTTTTTTTTTTTTTTTTTTTTTTTTTTTTTTTTTTTTTTTTTTTTTTTTTTTTTTTTTTTTTTGTTTTTTTTTTTTTTTTTTTTTTTGTAATTCTGTAATTATACATGTTTTTATCTTTTGTGATTTTGTGTCTTTATTTATGTCATCTATTCATTACCTACTTTTCTTAATTACTTCGACCCATACCAGAGGTTGGGGTTCGAAAAAAAATGACACCCGAGACGGACCATGTAATCCCCATCAACAACGTTTCATTTATTTATTAAAAGTTAATATTTTCAATACATAGGAATATGTAGATTTGTATTCCATTCCCATGTAGTCAATATGAGCCAATAAAAAGCGACGTAAGGCAATGTCACTAGCCAATCTGGAACGCCCTAGCAACTCGGGTTGCCCTATGTTCGGACGTACCGTGTACACTCTGTATATATATATGCACAAACGTCTAGAAAGTGAAATGTGCTTAATCAGACATTATAAAAATACCCTTAATTTAAAGCATATCTTAATTTTAATTCCCTCCTATAGATGATTTCAATGGGGATCGATAAATGCTAATTTTCGACGTCGCTATACTCTTCGGCTCCAGGAAAATTTGCCTCTGAGTATAGAGTGTGAGAAGTTAAGGCGAAAAGTGGTAAAATTGACGGGAGCGGAGTGGATGGTGGGTTAAAATCATTGAATAATTTAAAAGTGCCATAGAAGACTAAGCGGAGTCGATAAGGTAAAAATAAAGGACGTCGTTCGCGGCAACTTGGTTCGATACCCACGAAAAATCCAGTTGCCCCGACGCAGCATCGCATCCTTTTCTAAAACAGTTACGTCCGACTAATTTGAATTCTTTTGTATAATCCGTGTTGAGTTTTGTTTGACCAGCATGTTATTGTTTTCTTTCACGAATGTGCAAAACATTTTTCTCATTTTCTTTGAATTTCAAATATTTTTGTAATTACTATTTATAATTAAATTTCTATTGTAAACTGGTCAAGGATAAAGATTGATAAACATTTTGAAATACTTATTCTTGTTGTAACTGTATATAGCATATATCAAATCTATACGTAGAATATCATGTATTTTCGTCTTCATTTTAGATGAAAAAATGTAGTAGATTTGAATTCCTACGCAAGTCATCAGTAGAAACAGACACATTAGGTCGGACGTGAGCATTTATGTAAAGCGTTAACAATATGGTCTTTTTAATATAGTAAAAAGATAACAATATCAAATTTACCAGTTTTAATGGAAATAGTAGTCAATTCCCAGTCAGTCATAATGTAACAAATATGTAAAAATTGAATAATAATTAATGTAACATTTATGTAAGAAATAACCATTATATGTTCTATTATTGTTACTTGTTGGGTTTGTTCTCTCTTACTTCATAAGCCATTTACGTTTTCCAAGACACTAACATTTTACCTAAAAGTCGTTAAACAACATTTTTTACATAAATTAATTAGATAAGGGATATTTTTTCGAACGTTCAAATGTCATTTAAACAATTTTTGTTAAATATTAATTTCTGTTACAATTTACTTTTTTTGTATGAAAACATTTTTTGATATATTACAGAAGAAAATAATTTTTTGAATAGGACCAAAAAAAAAATAAGGTAAAAAAATATTTAAATGGATCGCCATATACCAAAAAAATAATAAGGTAATATCGTAAAATTCTTTTTTTTTTTTATATATATAAGGGAGAGTCGTTATGGTTGGACCATCGTTCTTATTCCGCTTCATCACACCAGCGCCATCTGCCTTCGCATGCAAATACTTGTTGGCGTCGGCAGTAAATAATTAATTTATAAGTTTCAAAAAAAAAAAAAATATAAACAGAATAAAAGGAAGATGCAACAATAAAATATAAGTTGACTAAATTTCGTCGTTAAATCGTACTGTATGTGAAGAGTTATTTCATAAAAAAAAAAACGTTCAAAAATCACATGTAACCGATTAATCGAAAAACTCTTTTTGCTTTATTTCAATTAATGATAACGGAGATTTTCCAATTGAATGATACTTACGAACGGTTTTCAGGTAATACACGTTACGTTACTGAAATTTTATCTGTGAACAAATGTTTACCTGGGTGTGCGTAGGGCCCGAGATAATATTATTTTCAAAATACAATTAAAGTGTCAAGACTGCTCAGGTAAAATTGACGGCGTTGCCAATGTAAAAAAACAGAGTCTCGAGAAAAATGCGTTTTAAGTTCCAAGTACTAAAATTGATGAGTTTGCACCCGCCTTCCTAGAAGAAACTAAGAACAGTTTATAGCCATTTTGTCTGGACATCATTACGTTTAACAATAGAGAGGCCAGAAAAATTGGGCAGAAACGGGTGTCATTTTCTACCAGCGATGCAATGAGTTTATTGAGTATTGTAATTTGAGTATTAAAAGCAACAAAAACTCCATCCAAATTGATTATATACTTTCGAAATGTTGAATTTATTATTAATCTAAAAAACAAAAAAACTCAAACAAAGGAGCACCTCCTAAAACAGGATGGACGTGGCGTGAATGAAAGGCAATTGACACGGTGGCACCGCGATTTGTTCGGCGGCCAGATTTAATTTGAGCGCGACAATAAATTAATGCTTGACTCCGTGTTCGTTCCGGAGAAACTGCCACTCAGTTTCAAAGTCCTTTAATAGTCGGGCGTGTAGAGTAACCCGGCGCCTCGGTTTCGAACTTGTTCGCATAATTACTCGATCGTTATTCTCGAATGAGAGCGAGTGAGCTAGAGATAGAGAGAGAGAGATAGATAGATAGCGAGCACAATAGCTCGTACGACGAAGCGAGCTGTGGAACGCGCGTGATAATCTCGAAATCAATAAAGTGGCACCACGACACGATTTCTGCCCAAGGCCCTATCCGCGCATGCTCCGGCTCCCGTCGCCCTGATTCCAAAATCGCTCTTTATTAAAAGTCCCTGACATTCGTTAATATTGACTTAATCTTCTTCGGCAGAGAGTCTACCTATATATAGCCGAAAGCTCCAAAGGATTACGCTTCCTTCGCCGCGAACTTGAGTTCCTAAGCGGTAAAAAGGAGTAATCGACGTTCAAAAGTGGAGAAAGACTTTTTTAACCCCAAATACATTCTAAGGGTTTTATGAAAAATTCTAAGGGCTTTATTAAATTTTTCGACAATTTTTAACCATCTATCATCGTATCATATACACTACCTATTATGAAGTACTCTTCATTATCTTCAAAGCTTTAGGTAAAAATTGTTGATGATTTTTACATCATTTTTTAATTTCATTTCATTCATTGACATTTTATCATTTGAATAATGCGAAATGATATCGTCGACCTATTTTTCGAGGTTTGGAATTAATTTATCCTGCCTGCTATTTGTCGATTTCCATTATTTTATTTTTTTTACCTTTGTAATTAAATGTGGATTTTTTCGATATTTCTAGCACTCTTTTCACACTCTTCAGTTAAAAAAATTAATACAATATATGAATATTGAGTTTAAATAAACTAAAATGTATGTATAAAAAGTTTTATTGGGGCAACCATACTATGGTTGTATCAACCATAAAAATGATTGCATCGACGAAATGAATAGTTGTGTCAATTATAACATGGTTGGTATAGCAATACATTTTTTCAGCGTAAGTAGTAACGGACACGCATGGTCGGACGCACTCCGTTTAAAGGATTAGTTTTTCTTAAGTAAAACTTTTCATTAAAAATTTCTTGTGAAAGGAAAAGATTAAATAATAACTATCGTAGGACGTTTCGACCCTTTGTAGCGGCCCTGTTCAGAAAAATACTTTATTAACCTATAATGTATTTATACAAGTTCAGCAATAATATTTACATCGTTTATTTTTCATAAATAAATATATAATTATTTAAAAATAATTAATTGAAAATGTATTTATTTAAAATTTTTTTTGCAGAATTTTTATTTGAAGAATAACTGGTTATTTTTTTATGAAAAAATTATTAATAACATAAAAAAAAAGCAAAAGATTTGTTTAGCGAATTATTATATCTCACAGGAATGGACGACAGATTTACAAAAAAAATTCAATTTTCGATTTTTTAGACAAGTTCAAAGTAAAAAACACGATTTTCGTTTAAAAAACTTGACCGTTTTGTTTTTGTAAAATCAAGTTCTAATTATTGAAAAATAACGTTTCTTCGTTCACCATTGAGTAAATTTTATCGGAAATGAATCGTGTAAAATATTAGAAAGATCGGTTATTCATTAGTTCAAAAGTTTTCAATATAAGGATAAAACATTGATAAAAAATTGTATTTTTATACTTACAGAGTGCTTACGCGCAACATTTTTCCATATTTCCATGCAAAGTATCAAAAGTAAGCAATGTTACAAAAAAAAACAATGCTTCTTCATAATCGAAAACAACAATTCGATCTCGTAAGTTTCAAATAAATACACTCTCACCTTATCCCTCACAGAAAAAAATATGTTCGGTGTCCGAAATGACGCCCAATTGGGTGTAAACCCCAATTTTTTTAGTGTTTACATTTTAGTGTTTACACCCATTTTTTTAGTGTTTACACCGACTTGGGTGTCATTTCGGACCCCGAACAATATTTTTTGGTGTACATTTCCGTAAGGGATGACAGGCTATTAATATGAAAGAGCGAGAGAGTTGGGAAAAAAATACAGGAACGATCTTTATATTAAAATATATATTTTCTTCCGGGGGTGTATGTATTTTCATAAGCTAAGCCGGGCTCGAGTAGCCTGAAGAGTAGTGGAGCATACTACTGAATAAAATATAGCATGAAATGTGCCCGCTTGCCGCTTATACCATCGAGGTGATGCACCACAGTATATAGCCCCCCCCCCCCCCCCCCCCCCCCCAAGCTAAACCCGCGTGCCGCCGCGGACGTATCGCCAATTGTGACGCGAACGGATGTTATGCCATTTCTCTTTCTCCCGGGGTCTCGTATTTCTTATTCCTCAGGTGGTTTCCAATTCAAGGTAGTGCGGGTGTGTGGGGGTAGCACTTGCCGCACACCCCCGCGCTCGTGGACGAGTTACCCGTATATATATATACGCATCTAAGTCCATTGACCCGATACGTCTTGGCGTTTTACGAAATTTAATTTTCTCGAGATTTTCCCCACTCGAAAATAAATGGGATTCCGAGCGGAAAATGCGAAATCAACGTTGTCGAGCGGATTTCACCCTTTTAATTTTCCTCCCATTGTATATATGTACGGATCGATCATCGAAGATTTCGATTTATATGCCTCATTTTTCGATCGTTTGCTTTATTTTTCTTTTTTCGAATTTTTGTTACTCACCAATTTTTTCGTCGTTTTGCAATATTATAATTACGATGTTTATTTTCATAACTCTTTTTTATATATAAGCACTTTTATACAAACGGGCACTCACACATACATATTGTATTTTGAATGATTTAGTACAGTAAATGCATCGTTGTATTATATATACAATATAATATATAATAAATTAAAATATTATATACATGTATATATAGAGTGGGCCATTTTAATCGATCTGTTTTGACCTCGTTGTTAACTTTTAAGGTTATTTGGAGGTCAAGGTGATCATTTTTTATTGGGAACTCTAATTTCTGACACCGGATTCGGAAAGAACGGGAAATTTTACGTCTGAAACGACAGTTTATAATTTGTAAGAAGGTGACCTTCAGAAGGTCAAATATTAAGGGCAAATGTTAAGAAATCGCCTAGAAGCAGGACGAAAAAAGCTAAGGTTTGGGGGACCAACGACCTTGAGCGTCTTGACCTTGAAGTTAATTTTCAAGATTACCTGAAGGTGAGAATTTTGACCTTTGCATAACCTTCCGAAAGTCACATATTCTTACAAGTTAAAAACTATCGTTTCAGGCATAAAATTTTCCGCTCTATCGATTGCAAGTCTTATAAAAACAGGTGTTACCGTTTAAGAAAATAACTTTGAAATTTGAATCACCTTGAAAATTGACAACAAGTTCAAAACCAATAATGCAGAAAGGAGGTGATTCAAAAATTGTCTATGTATGTAAAAGAATCATATAAGACCTATATATGACAATAAAATAAAATGTTGTAACGGTACGGTTCCTCCGTGCCGTGCTCCCCGTTGCCGGATAAGACTCAGCTCCAAGGTAAGGGAAGCGGGGAGGGGTTGTAGTTCAGTAATGAC
>JAPYZR010009354.1:0-14581 GCA_030522945.1 Trichopria nigra | reverse complement strand
ACTTCGTATATGGACATCAAGTGGTTTTTCAGGTCTAATCCAACGGACGTCCAGTGTTAATTGGGGCATTATAAAAAGGAATGAAAAATTATTTACTACTAAGTTTTTTGAATTGATCAGATTGTTTAGATGTTAGACTAGTCCAATTTATTGGCATTGTGTTAGTAGGACATTTACGTAATGTTGGTGTTATGTTTTTACAGGGGATTTATGACACCGGTTTTACCGTATGAGAAAATATTTTTGTATTATGATCCTTAATATGTGTGCGGTTATTACAAAATTGTCACTTTCATTTTGATTAATTTATTTGTAGCAATTTGTGGAGTTAATCAGTCGACCACCTTATTTAAATTGACGGTAAATTTAGATTTCTCATCTCATTTTCGAGAAAAACACGCCCCTCCAATACATAGAAGGCGTTACTGTTGGACTAACGATTTTAGTTACAATAAGTCGTACCTTCAGAAAGAATGTCGAGCCTCAAATTGCGTTTCTCAAAGAACCCCCGCAGCTCTAGGATGGGTCGGGGTATCTTTTTATTTTCAATACGTGTATCTATAGAAGGGGTTCTCATTCCGAAGAGACGCGATGGCAGTAAGGCCGTGCTTCGAAAATCGAGTTGATGACGATTTCGGGCGGATCCCAGGCGAGAGCCACGGTGGTGCTCAAACTAATCCTCGAAATGATTGCGTAGGTGTGCCGGAAAGTGCCGCTGAACAAAGATCTTACCCATACGGATAATTTCGTGGAAGAATCCAGCTTTGAATACCAGAAAGGATATTTGTTGCGTAAGACCCCTCGGGAGATTATGTGCGATTGTGTAGGGTCGCAAATCTTAATTAATGGCACTTGATGTTGCGCGAAGATGCTGGAATTCCGGTGAAACAGTGGCGATTTTTTAAAAATATTTCGTTTGCGTTTAGGAAAAGGAAAGTCTGTCATTTTTTAAAAATCGAATAGCAAAAGTGAATGAAATAGTCACGCCTAAATATCATGTTTAGATGCGGAACGAGCCGTGCGTCCATTTAATATAAAGAGCGGTTCATTTCACGCTACTCCTGGGACCAATTCGGGTCAGGCGAGGAACAGCTTCAAGTGGTGTCGAGATTTTTTTGTCCAACTCTTTCACGTCTCCTACGAATAAAAATGGCATATTAGTTTGATACAAGTTATGATTCAAAGATTAAAATACGGAGATAAACCGAATACGATTTATAATTTTACTTGATGTATAGGTAATATTGTGGATATATATATATATATGATATCAGTATGTAAAATAATTTGTGTCGCAGGCCTTTTCAAGTGATTTATATTTATTGAAGTTTATATTTATTGAAGATGCAAAATATGTTTTACTATATACTAGTTTTGATGTAACAGGCGTTTCTGTAAAAATAATAATTAATTTGTTAAAAGTAGCATTTTTACCATAGGAAAGTCTCATAATTTTAATTAATTAATTACATTGAAATGAGTTGTGCAATGCAGAACACTTGACCTCAAATTAAATAATTATTTGCTCTATTCCAGATCGTAGGAGTTCTGTAGATAAGTTTGAATCTGCATGATGCTAATTTCTACAATTTTTCAATATTTTTTTTTTAATATTCAGTTTCATTAAGATCTGTTCGTGATTATTATCTATGCTGGTATACTTTAATGAATACTGTCAGATATTCCAGTCACTTACTGACCCGATTATCTTCATTGAAAAATTGACACAATATGTGTGTCATCATATGGTTCCTGTCTCTGAATCTTTTACCGCTAGAAAAGAATTTTTTCTTGCAAAAATACTTAACACTGGAGATATGTTATTTACCACACCCATGTTTTAGCCAATTTCTGACCTTTGTTAGTAGTTGGCATATGAAGCTTACAGAAATCACTTGCCAGAAAGAAAAACACTTTCATCTAAACTAAGAATTTATAATCATTATCAGTAAATAATACTGAAACTAATTTTGGGTTTGACATACGAGTATCATTTCCGAAGGATTTTTTTATGATGAAAACGTCCTTGATCTCACATTTCCTATCACGTCGCATTTTCTAGAAAAGTGAGATTAAATGTGTCAAAACTTTCGTTTTTCATGGTATTATGATTTATTTTGCGGTAAAAAGAATTTTTTTTTATAATAATCGAAGTATTATTTCCGTAATATTTTTTTATACTGCTAACTAATTTTATTTGTGCCATATATGAAAGAGATATATTTCACCCATGATATGCATTTATGATTGAATTTTTTTATATTTTATTTGTGTTTTAGTACTTTGACTCTGTGATATTATACTTTGTGAGCAACATACACCGACCAGGGCGTACTATTTTATATCTATTTATCGTTAGAAAATGTTTATCTTTAAATCTTTTTATTAACACCTACCTTCTATTATTATTCAACATTTTTAATTTTTAACAAGTTTATTTCAGATTCGGATTTATGGTTCCCGAAAGACCTCCAGATATTGCACCGATTTTGGCTTCATCATTTTGTTCGAGATATAGTTTTAATGTTTGTAGTATTCATAAATTATGAAACTTGGCCTGAAATCTCAATACAACAATTTTATAACAAATCTAATAATTCGTTGTCCTAGATATGATAAATAAATTAGTTAATTATATTTGAATCTTCAAAATTTAATTAAGACAATTTGCTTTTATTTACAAAAAGCTTTAAAGATCGACAATGACAGTGGTAGTTTTATTTTCGACTAGTGGAGCAAAAATCCAGAGCAAGAAAATCGGATGACACTGGCAAAAGATAAATTCTCTGACATTTGTCAGTTTCTGGACCGACTATTAATCATTTCTTGCCTAATTCTGGTTTCTTGTGTACACATTTTAATATCTATATAATCTCTCATTTAAACATCATATTTTATATTTTGATCATCAAACGTATGTTTATAGTTCATTTAAGATAATGCTTTACATCGGCTGATGACTATCAGGCGCCAAAAAAGAAACGACTCTATTCATTTTCATTAAAGTTTTTCGAGGAGATGACAAGAATTACCCTTAATAAGCTTCTTGTTCTGAGGAAAGTCAACCCACAAGAGGTTATATTGACAGAATTATTTTTGTACAATCCCTGTTCGTGCTATTACTTGATAATTCACCGTTATCTTAAATATATGCGACACACGTACAATGTGTGCTTCATTTAAATGGTTCACATTCATGCCTCTATATAAGTTGGCGTTATGAAAATACGCTGTATAAGTGGGGAGTTTTTTTCTACTCTCTAAGGAAAATAAAATGTGACGTCAGTGGGTAAAAATGATTAGTTGTCCGTGAAAAACTCCAGAACGTGTGTGTCAGAACGAAAATTAGATGCGAGTAAGGCCAGCAGATCGAGTTGAAGGAAAAGAGTAAGTGGGGCAAGTGGGGCGAATAGAAGCGAACACCCGACTTTTGTATAATCAAAATGTACATTACTAACAGTCTGATTAAATTTCAGGTATCAATGACTTATTATATACTTTCATTCTCACAGCGTCATGCCCCATTTCCTATCACTTCCTCGTTCAACCCTATAAACAAAACAAACAATCACTAATTAGGATTTAGTAATTAAGTATCATGCTCATTGAAGAAAGTTCCACTTCTAAAATGTTATAACTTTATAAAAAGAGACTTGTATGTCAACATGCTCTTGTGCTAGTGAATTTGAGTTGGTTACTCTAGTTAATCAAGTGACAATACACTTATTCCGTCACTCGCGAGTGGCTTTGCACATTTTCTTTTGTTTCCCTACTAATTGAAATCAAACCTCATGCATTACCCTAGAAATGAAACGTGACCAAAACCACTATTCCCCCACTTAACAAGAATTCTCCAATTATTATTATTTGCGAACCGAACAATAGTTGGTACAGAAATCTAATTAATTTGACCACTAAGACAGCCAACCTCATGGAAGGGTTGGCTGTCTAAGGCCGCTGGTGCAATGTTATTTTTTACATTGCAATCAATTGTACTATTATTTATTCATAGATTGCGTGTGCGACTAATTAGGAGTCAGCTTTTTAAACGTCATAATATTACGGTCGATGATAGTATCGATAGAACGAGTCAATTTTATATTTGCCTTCGGCAAATTGATTGTGTAACGGGCAGTAACGGGTCCTTCACTTTGAATTTATTTATTTCAAATTAGGCAGGGCCTACTACGTTCACGCATGAAATTGTTCTACCTGTAATATGGTGTGACTATCGAGTGGGGGCATCCCCAAGACATTTCAACTAAGAATTTATCTAACCCATTTTAGACTTCCTACCTAATCCACTGTATAATCCCTGTTTTATTCAATTAAGCCTATCTAGATAAAATATTGATATTAAATAAAGGTTATTCTGATTTTCTTTAAAATTAATACTTCAGCGAAGGTATTATAACTTTTACGAGCATTTTCGATTATGATTTTGGAAAATGTAACCGATAATTAACAAAGTAGTGTAATAATGATAATATGCTAATGATATCATTGATGTATATCCATTGTTGTTTTCAACTATACCTCATTTTGCGTCATAATCAAAGACATAGATCTTCTTACAAGACGAATTCAAATCAAACAAATAAATCCGAATTAACGATCCATTACGCAATTGGACCGAAAATATTCTGCAAATCGATGTTATCATCGACCGTAAAATTACAAACCTGATGAAGCAACCGAACCTTTAAATTCGTTGTAAATGCACCGGTTGAACTTTGAATACTATAATAATAATAATGACCATGTCGTTTTACATTTATAACGACCGTTCATTTCGCAGTCTAGGTGTAAACGACGATGCGGTTCGAGTCTCAATAAAAGCGTATAACAGTCGTGTTGTACATAACACCGTCGCCGTTGGAACAATTAACCACTCACCGCCCAAACGAGGATGGTGCGTAACTAACAAGTGTGCAGATGGAAGGAAAATACCTGTCAAGGCGTATCGTCGCCACTATTATTATACCGGGTGTCGATGGTATACGTGTCACTTTCAAAATGCCCGAGGACAGAGGTGAGCTCTGGAGATACAAGACGATCGAAGTAGAAGAGGAGAACGAGGATCAGAATTGAATGAGCTAGAGAGAGAAGAGTTATGATATATGTATCTCTTACGATGGATCGACGCGGAGCATGAGAAAAGGAATAAGATACAGATGGAAGAGGGATGTATAAGAGAGATAGAAGAGAGAAGGAGAGAGAGAGAGAGAGAGAGAGAGAGAGAGAACGGTAACTGGTCTCCGTCGATAATCTTTACGACCGGTAGTTCAGGCATGTCGCCGCTATATATGCTCTTCTAGCTGTTAATCCTACAAAGCGCGCCGGCCTCAGAAATTTCAGGACAATTTATCCCGCGGCATGCGATGATGCATAAAAGGTCCCTTATTCACAGATGGAAGGTCCGCGTGGTAACCGAAGTTGACTGTGAGATACGGTCGCGGCAGTAGTCCGACACGTCGGACGAGAATGAATTTGTAGGTAGGAATCGAAAGAAATTCGAAGTCAAGTTTTGCCTCAATGCCTCGACTTCGTGAAAAGAGGAGGAAATGCCGAATTCGAAGGAAGTTCGAATAGAAAGTCGATATATGTAGGGTCCCGTGAATTTCGTTGAATTTCTAGCCGTGTATTAATGTTTTCGCCTTCTCGATCGTATCGCGATGAATAAGTGTTGCGCGCGTATATAAAGTCGTATGCACTACATAATGAAGAAGCGGGGGACTTTGAAGTGTAAATATTACATTGGGAGTGACAAGCATTTCTGGTGGTCGGTTTGGAAAAAGTCTCCCACGACAACGTCCGAGTAGTTGATCGCACTTGGATTGAGATTACCCCCTGAGGTTAGCCTGAGGTAAAGATTAGGCCTCCAAGGCTAAAACCAGGTTTCGAATCAATTACCAACGAATCGAAAGAAGAAATCCATCGGAAGTAACGTAGCAAAAATGTAGCGAGGAAACGAAAGCGAAAGGAAACAGTCGAAAAGTATAACGATTCAATCCACAACGATGTCTCATTTCTCGTAATGCACCGTGTAATTCATTTAATCCGTGGTGTACTGATACTTAAGAGCGGAAAAAGTTGCCGAATCCTGATAAAAGATGTGCAGCATCATTTCGCCCGACCAATTCGATCTGCTCGAATGAGGACAATTCCACCCGAACGAATTCCTAACGCGTAATAGGTAGACCGTACTCATTGTCAGATCGGCCATGCTTGATTCCGAGTATACACATCATCAGGTATCTCTTGGCGATGCTAAACAGCCCGAAAACTATAAATGCCAACAGGCACATGGTGTTCGAATTTTCTGTGAAATCCTTTTCACGCGATTGGTTCCACGGTCTTGCGAGAATGAAATAAAGGTCCCGAGAGTGGGCGGCGAGCGTGATTTTTCGTCTATAGTAATACTAGTATATGTAGCAGTGCGACGAGCCCCTTTACAAGGATGTTGACGACGCGTTCGCATATGCAGACAGAAGTGTTGCCACGCATGGAAGATCTGCAAACTCCTATTATTGGATGCCCACTCTTCTTTTTTCAAGGGAGAGAAGGCATAAAAACCTGAGGTCTAGCTTCATTGTGAACCATTGGCCGGGAAGCTAATGTCCCCGATTTGACAATAGCGAACCGGGGCGCATGGTACGGATGACTCGAAACGGTGTACCTCTTCCGTCTTAGGATCGGGGGATAGATGTCTTCATTAGGACTCTAAGAAACGGGTAGAACACACTAATGCGCAAAATAAGCCCCGTTAGTGGGTGATCCTTTCGCTTGGTCTTTTGGGCTAAGTGTCCAATTACCAAAGAGGCCGGATATGTAGGCGGTGGCTTCAGAAAGTCATCGAGGCAAAACCGGTCGACACCCCCTTTCTCCTTTCTTCGAATGCCAAATATGTCTGACTTTTCGTCAATAGAACTGCAAGCGGTTTTTTCATTTACGTGGGAAATCTGAAACGAATACTTTGTCAATGACGACGTTTCGACGAAAAACAGAAGTTAGGTCGTAGTTTTGGAGATTTTAAGATGTGAAATTCAGATGTTCTTCCAACTGGCTATCCGTAGTGTGCCGAGAGGAAACATACACATATTTTGCAATAGACCACTTGTTAGTTTTTCACGTTATCGACAGAGGCCACACAAATTTTCTACACTTATATGTATAGCAATAATATACCAAGTCATATGAAGTTCAAATTAGAAACTTTCAATTATATCAATATAGTTATTTTTGATAATTTCTTTATTTTAAGACATAAAACTTGATAAGATGCGGTTTGATCAACAATATATGTATACGTTTCGGTCATCATTGTGACCCTCTTCAGATTTATTGAAAAACTTAAATGTTATAAAAATATTTCTTCTATTACATTACTAACTATNAATATATGTATACGTTTCGGTCATCATTGTGACCCTCTTCAGATTTATTGAAAAACTTAAATGTTATAAAAATATTTCTTCTATTACATTACTAACTATATGTATATTCTAACATTTATTTTTTCAATTATATCTTGATAATAATTTGATAATAAAAATGTAACGTTACATTGAAACGGTAGATTATCCCAAACGACATTACAATTACAAGGAAATTTGACAATTCACAGGAATATTATAATGTATAGAATCTTCTTGTAAATGTTTTGCACTCCATCTTCCTGTAGCGTTTCAAAATTCCCCAGCCGCAAAAAAAATTCTTGAAAGATTATTTTGTTACTTTATAAAACGCTTTACATAAGAAGTTACAAACTCACAGGAACATTTTCCTAAAAATGACACCTGCAATATTACAATTTGCACAAGAAGGTTTCACACTTTCGCAAGGTGATTAGTAAATGTAATCTTCGTGGAAACATACGAACTTCATGTTTCTGGTGCATGGTTCGAAAATAATTATGACGCGCGGTTAGATTTCTAATATAATTTTCAAGGTATAATGTCGCGAATGTGTCGTTTCATAGAAATTATTTCTTGTACGTTGTGAAAGAAGACAAAGTAACCGCTAGGTGGCGTGCAAAATAAAAAGTGAAATCGGGCAATAATTTTTATGTCAGATCCAGCTAACAACTTCGTAAGGTTCGTAAGTCAGTGAACATTTAATGTTAAGAGGAAAACAGGCATTATACGATCGTTTATTACTATTATATATGACTTTTCTACTCTTTTTGTTATAAAAAATAGTGTATAACAAATTCTAGTAGCATATAATATTAACTAATACAATTTGTGGTTCTCCACAGAATGAATTAGAAACACAATTAATTTGGAACCACATATAAACATTACAAATGTAACGTTTGATTGTAACGTTTCTGAGGTAGGACATTCGACGTTCACACAACGTTAAAAAATCGTTTATGAGCCAAAAATTGGAACGTCATACAGATACAATGAAAGGTTCTTGTAACGCTTCTGAAACCGGAAAATGTTTAGCGGGTATTATATATTGACATATATATGACGCAAATTTACACCAATAATAAATTTGATGTGTACGGCTCGCTCGGTCGACAATCTCCGCTCGTGCGGGAATCAACTATTTTGCGCACTAGTATCGTAATATATTATCATACGACTATAATTTTTTATATGAGAATAGTTATTCATTTAGCGAAAATCATATACAAATTTCATGTGAAATTAACTATTTTATAATAGTGATAAATTCATCGTATAATAGATTCCTTCTACAAACATGTTTTTAAGAGATATAAAACAATTGTTTTTCTTGTAACTCATTTTCACGAAAACTGCGAGAGTTCTACGAAAATGTTATAATTACTGTTATTAATGAAAGTAGGAATTTTTAAAGTCATTAATTTCAAATTGACGTAGAGAAAGGCGTGGTTAAAATATGCTTTAGCCAATGACCTGCGCTGAAAATTGATATTTTCATGCATGAAAAGTAAGGTGATATTTCTAAAAGCATCGAATTATTAGTAATTAAGACATTTCCGATTCTCGTGATTCTACAGTTTTTCAAAACCTGTTTTCAATTTTTTAATTCGTAAAATTATTCGATACTTTAGTGTAGTCTAGAACGTTGACGTTAGATCTTAATGATCTTTTCCTTGCAGATTTAAATACGCTGATATTAAATCTGGCTTGGGATTATTCAAGAAATATTTGCCTTAAACTAATGAGCCTATCGGTAAAACAGGAATGTGAAGCAATATTCTTTTAAATATCTAAGAGGTAGGGGGTAGATATAGAGATTAATTTTCAGCTGTATGGCTCTCAACACCCGGAAAATAGGCTTTAGATTGAAATCACTAATGTCTTTAAGAAAAAAATTAAATGTCATTCGTTTAAAGGAGACGGAAAATATCTTTGAAGAAATACTATTGTCGTAGTCGAATAAAATGTGATTAGTAAGTCTCTGGGGAAGAAGGTCGTCGTAAAAATGTTTAGAAAATTCTACAATTAAGTTCTTACAATGCCACGTAAAATAACGTGCAATTTAAATTCTACGTGTATTTAATGAAATGAATTCGTAATTTCAAATAAAAACATGTAATAATTTTTGTAAAAAATGTGCTGCAATTTTCAAGTAAAGAATATTTTTTACATTTTTACTATAGGGGATTTTTTTACAATTCATTTTTTACTGTTATGGGAGATTCTACCAAATAATATAATAATAGTAATAATATTATTACTATTATTATTATGGTGTGTAATGAGTGCATATTACAAAGAAATGTAATTATTATATTTTTTTCAGAGGAATATCATCATGATAATAAGTAGAACAATGTTATGATTTGACATTAACAAATGCACATATTTCTGAGGTAACAGAAAATTTAAATGAACTTTTGCCTTGAATTCCACGTAAAGTTTTAAAAAATGCTCTTTCATATCAAAGAACTTAAATGAAGAGTTTTCTTGTAACAAATGTATAGACTGCGGGAAGTTACGGAAACAATCAGTTTTATAATAATATAACAGTTCGATGCTTGTCAAACAGGTCAGCGAATTCAAAGGATTAAAATAAGGAAGCTACGTGCTATCCAACATAATGAAGTTAATGAAAGACTTGGCTATGACGTTTCAAATATTGTCGCCTGTAAGTTAATCACGTGCATACGAGTACACGAGAGTGACACTTGAATATTTTCCATCTAATTACTTCGACTATACCGTATAAGTTGGTCGGTCAGTCGAAAATTTCTTTGTTTTTTTTTACTCCCGATTTCGAATATGATAATAGAAATTGTCGGTCAGACATGTTGAGGCCTCCATCTTGACAAAACGTGATTTCTTTTAGATTTTGGTATTTATCCTTAAAAAAAATACGAGTCTTTATATATATTGTTTAAATGAACCATTATTCCATAATCTAAAATTTATATAATTTCTTGACTTAGCTAAGAGTTAGCTAGTATCAGTATCAGTTAGGTATTTTAAAATTATCTTTCTCAGAAACATTTATTTCAGTACCAATCTGTATGATATTTAATTTTATGTTGTATTTGAGTTGAGTTGAATTGAACTTATTTGACACGAGGTGACATACCTTTCATCTGGTTGCTAGAATACTATTTAATTGCAAATATTCTAACTCTAAACGTATGATAACATCTTATAAATTTCTTAACAGTTAGATAACAGTAGTAAAAAATTCAGTTTTTAGCCCTTCTTTTTAGTCTTCAGATGCTGAATCTATATGAAGCCAAAATAACGGTCCAGACATACTCGGGAAGTAACGTAATTTTAATGCAAATGACAGACGTCATAACAGTCCGGTTTTCTTGAGTATGGGTTGAATTATCGACAATATACTTACACATAAAAAAGTAACTAAACAGTGGTACGTTTTCCATTAAACTGCTGTGTAAAGTTCCATTGATTTTCTAATTATTCCCTTTCCTCTAATTATTTAATAACCAAAAAATTTTGGTTACATCTTAACGTGATGATAAGTTCATGCTTGAAATTAATGTAAGACTTTTTTGAGCAGAATGGCGCCACTACTAGAAAATCTAATAATAGAACTATGTATCAACAGTTTTTGTTGGCCAGATATCTTAAGTTGCTGAATGTTCGTTGTTCAAATCCAGATCACATTCAAGTTGTCTTGTTTATATTATTCCAGTTGCGTCTAGGTACTTAATTTGACATGCAGTCATTAAACTTAATAAAGAACAAATAATACGAATCACTGACAACCTTAATTAATCGTATATTATACCGGGATTCTGTAACTATAACATAACGATGCGAATATTATTCCCGTCAAATGTCGAAATGGATGGTTTTTAAACGAATAATATTAATAATGAATTTATGCAATAAGCGTACAAAAAGATCGATATAGTCGTATTCGTTGTTATATGTATATCAGTAAGTCGTTACTAAATATAACTTCAAGTATATATATGTGTGAATTTATGTATAAATTTTTGATATTTTGTAATTTATAATCAAATGTCGAAGAGTGACGATAATTGACACTCAGTGATCACTGTTTTTGATGATTGTTATGAGGTAACGTTATCAACATATACATGTGTTCGATGTTTCAATATACTTAATAATATGTGATTTCGTAATGGTATTATTTGAAATCACGATTATGATGTCTTACTAATCCGAGAAAATGAGTGAATTCATTAATCTTTCTTGTTAAGTTTAATTAATGAAATTATTTTTTAAACGTGATCGTTTTGATGACCTCTGCTTTATATATGGCTTTTATAATGTAAATCTTTATATTGTAAAGGCAATTATTATATACCCGAATAAACTTCAACGAGAGCGAGTAAAATTGTCAATAGAAAAATTCTACAAGAAATTAACGACACAGAACATTAAAAAAAATGGTAATATTTTACTTATAACAACGTGTCATATTGAAAATGTCGTGAACGGAATTAAAATATCGAATAAATAAATATGCCCATTATCAATTTTTTTCTTAATTTAAGACTTATATCACATCGAGCATACTCCGAAAAATAAAAATGCTTTTTTTTTTAATCCAAACTTCAGAAATTTTAGGGTATGACTTATTTTTAAGAATTTTCACACATAACATATATATTTATAGTAGGATATTTTATTGTCATGAATATCATATTCATATATTATGTATTTGAAATTATCCTCTTGAAATGAATGGTAAGGCATGAGCATTTTGTTAGCATTTCTCTATATTGTTATAAATTAATTTCTATATTGGAAATATGGGCTAAATAAAATGCTAATAATGTATTTTTAATATCCCAAAATAACTAATTTTATCTTATTTCTTTCGTTAATCATTGTCGTTGTAAGATGAAAATCACTTCGCACGCGTTAATTGATTAATTCGAGGTAAGTTCGTACAATCTCAATAAAGCAGGTTACACGAAAAAAGCTGAAAAGGTTCGCACACGTTTCTTCGTCCATGAACAAGAGAAGGCAAGAGAAGGCAAAAGAGAAAAAGAGAAGGAGAGAGAGAGAGAGAGAGAGATGGAGAGCTGGAAGAGTCTCTCGTGGCGAATCAGAGCGGGTTCGTTGATACGAGCTTGTTTTTCCTGGCCTTGCTGTGGTCGTTCGGCATACGGATCCCTTCGCTCGTCTTATTGCAAGTCATTCGCTCTTTCGTACCTTTGTTCCATATTTGCCGTGCCCGACTTGCCACGAGAAAAACCGAAATTGATTCTTCTTTGCAGCGTCCCCAGTCCGCAGTTTTCGATGCAATCGAATTCGTTTCGCTAATCCACCGGAAATCCAAAGCGAAGGAAGCCACTTTCTACACTATATATTTGGGAATTATGATGTAGATCATCGTAAAATTCACCGTGATGATGTGTATTTTGTAAAAAACGATGTTATGAGAGAGGTGAAGCATTTTGCGTTTTTCTATTCGCTTTTATCCGTTGTTATTTTTCGGTAAAGCGATAATATTGCAGCATAAAAGGAGAATTTATCCCATAATTCCAAGATTTACATCGTTGGAACAGGGTGCGGTCGTTTTGTTTGCATACGCAACTTATATATTTTCATTCGCTATATACCTTGCTTCTGTTTATAAAATACGAAAGGCAAAAATACCAAATGCTTACAATAATATTATTTTTAAGAATTCAAAACATTCAGTCTGCTCTGCCGATCAGGCTTGGCCAGGTACGAAATGAAATCTAGTCATGCATGAATAGAATAATCAAGCCATTTCTATATTATAATGAAGAACTGACTTGGCTTGGTACTTGCATTAATCGGGATCTAAGCTAATACTGGCTAAGCATTCCGGCTTTCAATCCAGAATCTATGTATATTTTCATATCGGCGATATAGAGACATTTTCAATCAGCAGAGTTTCTGGAAAAAGTTGAACAGAATATAAGAACACAAAGTCTTCCTATATATATCGATTTTTCAAATACGGTTTTCACTACCGTTCCATCGTTGGAGCTGATACTATGCCGATACAATTTCAGTACTATTATGTCGGTAGTACTCCCAGGACCTGGTCAGGTTACCTTATTCCGTGTACCCCAGTGTAAACCGTAGTTTGTTCCTTTTTATCAGTATACCCTGCCGGTATTAATTCATTATGATACAAGTGCTGCATCGGTACCAGTAGTTCGGGCGCAGTACCGTGTCAGTGATCAACTTCCATAGAATCCATCAGAAAGATCCACGTCGGATTGTCGTAATTCACATAAGTTGACCGTCACAAAGTTTCTGTTTTCGATTCCCGTCGCGGTAATTATTGACTTTAAAGAAAAACATTATGACTGGTTGCATGTTATCCAGGCGTTCGCAGCCTGTTCGGGCTCAACCACGCTTGGCTCTGAATGCTGCCCGACCTCACTGTGAAGTTTTGCCAGTATATTGGTCAATAATGACGGTTGTTTCCCCCTGATTGGCTGTATATATATGCAATTGCACACAGGAATGTGGGTGTAGAGGGTTGAAGTTGCCTGCAGAAGCAACCGGCGGGATTGGATACGGGTGGTTTTAAAAATTGTGAAATTGGGAGATAGAGACTGCCTTGTTGTTGAAATGCCGTGTTTGGACTACCCAGGAGCCGACCAGCGATGAAACGGAAGTGCCAGAAAAGCGGGGACAATGAATAATAAAAAAAATCGAATGAAACGAATACTTCTCTATTATTCTTAATTCTATTTCTGGTACTTGAATGCTTCTTGGTTTACTGAGGGTAGTTCCATTAGCAGTTTTCAGTAGTAAATTTCCACTAGGGTAATTGTGGAATTATAGTAATTAATTTAGTGTTTATCACCGTAGTAAAAACTTAAAAATTTTTTACGTATATTGGCCATTTCATTGTCTAAGGACAGGCTTAAAAATATTTTCATTTTTCGAGTGAAAGAGACTGTAGTGGTGTTTTTCAAAGTCATCAAAAATTATATTTTAAGTAAGTTAATTTTTACGAAAAACCAAAATTTATTTTCCCATCTCCATATTTTCCTAAAATCGCATTAAATTATTAATTAATTAAAAAGTGACATATATAGAGAAGATATATAGGTACATATTTTTAGATATAATTTTATTGTTCAGATTTCAAGAATTCTCCATTATAAATTTTTAATTTCTTCATAAAACGA
>JAPYZR010009352.1:0-11927 GCA_030522945.1 Trichopria nigra | reverse complement strand
TCTATTTCACATTTATTTTAAAGGTGTGTCGTGGCTGAACCTCGATCTGATTAGATTTTGGGATATATATACATATACTAAAATGGGGGGGGGGGGGGCGGGGGGGACAAAAAACATTTCCCTGATAAACTTTAAACTTCCATATCTTTCGGAATTTAGTGAGAAAACTTGCGATCGAAGCGCGCCGAGGGTCGAGGGGGCGGAGGCCCCGGTGGGGATGGCGGCCGAAGGCCGCAGGGGCGAAGCCCCTAGTTTCTTTTATATCAAATCTAGGCAAATCCATGTAACCTTTAATTTTCAGTGTAAAAAGCACATTTTTTTCAAGCACAACATTTTCCTTGAACGTATATATTCATAAAATATATGTAGTTCCAAAGTAATAATTCACACTCGTGCATGACTTTTTACTGAGCGGCGTTAAAGGGAGGTGACTCAATGTTATTTTTACAGAAAACTTGGGCCTGACATATACTTTTATTGGATTAGATTTGTATGTATTTGACCTTGGAGGTGTTTGAACTCGTTGGTCATGAATCACAAGTAAAAATGTACATATTAAAAATGTCGTATTTAAATATGCGAAGAAATATGCTAGTTCACTTGATTTATGTGAAACGGTTTCATTCAAGAATGATGGGATGTTATTGAAAATTTGTTTGTAAACAACAATCAGATTTACAAGATCTAAATAGTAAAAAGAGATAATTGCTAAACGACCACGTTTTGATGCCTTATTAGTCACTTAGAGTCAACAATTTCTAATATGGCTAACATTTTTACAAGCCATAAATGAAATTTATCTTTCATGTTTGTTAAAATGACTTCACTTTACTTTATATCTCTCAAGTATATTGTTTTTAAATAATAGAAACACAGTGTCAACAATCATTAGCAATATTTCAGTAATAAACGATTTTATCTTTTTATTTTACTACATAATAAAAAAAGTTTAAATTTCTGTTTGTCAATATAATACACCTCTTTTTGTGACCATGATAGGAAAATGATTAACAGCAAGATAAATAATATCAATAATTGTATTTATTATATTATTATCAGTTCAAGATGTTTAAAAATGTTGTTGCTATTTCTTTCATTCCTTAACGGTTTGGAATACATGAAATAAGTTTGCGGTGATCCAGTGCTTAAATCACAAATTTTTATTATTTTTGTTTCGACGACTGTTCTTTTTAAGTTTATCCTGATGTTAATTTTTTTTTTAATATTGATATTAATAAGAAATACAATTTCCAGTATGATATATATATATATATATATATGTATGTATATATGTCACTTCATAAATTTTTTGTTTACACTGCTTGAAAAATACGTATATATATATGTATTTTTCAAGCAGTGTAAACAAAAAATTTATGAAGTGAAATTTCGAGAAATTCACTTTCCATCATTCAGACGACTTACGTAGTAATTTACATAGTACAGTAAGAATTTCATTTTCATTCAAGGATAAGAATCTCGCTTCAAGAGAAAAAGAGCTTTCTCCGCCATGTTTGTAAACATCGTATATCAATTAAATTGCTCTCTTCAAAATTTATTGGAGTTAACACTGAGCTATTCTTTTAGAGTAAAATTTCACTATATATATAATAATAAAATTATAGAGAGTAATTGAATACATATAAGATGTTTACAAACATGACGTAAAAAATTATTTCTCTCTCTCTCTCTCTTTCTCTCTCTCTCTCGAAGTGAGATTCTCATTCTTGAATGAAAATGAAATTCTCGCTTTACTACTTAAATTACTACGTATAAGTCGTCGGAATGGTGGAAAGTGAATTTCACGGTGGAAGTTTCACTTCATAAAAGTCTACGTTTATACTGGTTGAAAAATACATTCGGGAAACTCTCAATCTGAATATGAAGTTGACGTACATTCTGAACAAAAAGTCTGATAAAAAAATGAATCGTTGCAGTTGCATGAATCGTGTCATACAACTGGTTTTCTTCGCAGTAAGACTACTGATTATACATAATGCGTACATATAATAGATATAAATCATAATCATCACTACGTACATTGACATTAATTTGTCTTGTAAACATTATAAATAATTTATTCTGTTTTAAGTTTGTGTTATATACGATTGGATCTGTAGTTATTTTGAGGAGACATAAACCCAAAGTACATAAAAAAAGCGACTAAAATCATGATTTTGAAAGACTTAAATATATTATATTCACTGATGACATTACCTTGATCACGTGCATGCGTCAAAATGAATGCCTATGATTGATATTTCAATTATACGAAAATGTACGTTACAATTACGTAATAATCTACCGAAGAATGTTACGCCGACACTTTACGAGATGAGCATTGCACAAATATTACGTAATTATTCACAAAATGCATAAATTAATACTAATGAAATATTTTTGAATGTCCACGCTATAGAGCTGTGCGTCACAGATGAGTGATGGGATGCTTTGAAACTCTCTTTCTTTTTTATTTAATTAATCATATTTGTTAAACATATATAAATATGTTTTTTTGCATAACTCGATGATAATAAAAATTCAACATATATCTGAAAATGATATAATGAAATTGTGGCTGTACTATGTACTATAATCTCTACCCAATTTATTAGTGCATTGTACTTATATATGATACTTATATGTGCATCGATTTTCGTGATTTAATTAATTAGCAAATTCGAGCATTGCTTTATTTTGCTTTCCAATACATTAATTCATAATAATTCTGAACGAAACATAATAAAATACATAACGATTTATGACAAAAAGTGACATCGAAAAATCTAGTAGAAAATCATAAAAAACAATGTTGGAATACCGATGTCAATGTCGTTACGCGAAGGTGAATAAATTTACATAGATTTCTGATTTCAGAGATAAATTTTTAGTGCACCAATTGTGCCATCTGATTTCTGGCGTACAAACGTAAGAAAATAATAAGTGTGATAATCCGCATTGCTTTGCGAAAGGTCAGGATCAGCTGTGAATTAAGAAGGGGAATCGTGGCCTCAAACGGGAAAAAGTAGGGGGATTACGTGTGACACGTGAATATACGCGTATAATGTATTCGAGATTCTGCACCTTTTATCGGATGCATCGATCTTTACGCATGTTTGCACTTTATTTTTGGCTGATAAAATTAATAGATCCGGTGAGGACACATTAATTTCTATTTTATTATACTTAAATGTAAATAAGATAAAAATCATAAATTTGAGAAAAGATTTTTTCACGAATTAATTATTTTAATTTTATGCATGATTATTACAAATTTTAGATAAATATATTAACAGTGGATGACAAGTTTGAATTCAAGAAGATTTTAATAAAACACATTCCGTATCTCTTTAATTACAATTAAAATGCACGAATGCAGCATCACCATAAGTAATAAGAATCTCCGGAAGCGTTGTAGCCGCGTGCTGAGTCACTTTCTCTTTACATGGATATTCAATGCGACAAAGAACTTTTGCTTTCCTTGATAAATGTAAATTTAAGCCACGTGCGCTACGAGGCATATAGTTAAAGAAGTATTACTTTTAAACATATTACTTTAGTGACGTATGTAGAAAATGATTTTTTGAAGGTTTTACAAAAATTTCACTTTGATGTCGATAGAAACTTCGCATATGTACAATTTTCGTGAATATTTTTTTGATAACAAATTAAATCCATTACTTTTTAAAGTTGTAATTACTTAATTGAATATGAATTCTTCTATGGTTTTAAATAGACAAATACATTTTACGTTCAAACAGTTTGTAGTTGGTCAGGCTGTGCCACGCCGTTTGTGTATGTAATTTCATAACACACATAAAGATATTATTATACAATATAACAATGTATATATTTATTCATCATGCAATATAATAATAAATATATAACAATAAAGTTGTTCTTGTCTATTGTATTACTTATTAAATCTTGTTTTACTATATTTATTTCTTATATATATTTACATTCACTGAATATGACTAGACTTTATTAGATCAAGATTTATTCGAATTTTTCAGGTATAATCAAAATAATCGATCAAATTACGCATATATATGATAGTAATAAATCGCAGTTTTAATGGAAAAATTAAAAAAAAAATCGCGACTTGATGATAAATTCAGATTGGCTAACTCTATAATTTGATAAAATCGTTACTTAAGAAATATATCGGACCATTTGAAGATAAGAAATATATTTGATAAGAATTGTATAGGTCCAAACGCACTATTCCTGTACAAAATCGTCATTTTTTTTTAGTTAGGAAGACAAAATACAGGAGAACGAATGAGTTGACATAAAAATTGATAGAGTAGATCTAAAAATTGTTAAAAAACCATAGAAATGATAACTAACGATATACAGACACACAATTTGCATTAATTATTGTTTAATAATTTTAACCATTAGAATATTAATTTTTGAAAATTTATTATTAGGAAATTGTACAGAATAATTATCTCAAAAAATTATTGAAAATTCCTGAAGGTCCAAAATTTTACTTGACGGAAATATGCGAAAAGAAATAACGAAAAAAAAAAAAAAAAAAAAAAAAAAAAAAAAAAAAAAAAAAAAAAAAAAAAAAAAAAAAAAAAAAAAAAAAAAAAAAAAAAAAAAAAAAAAACAACGAAAGCTGACAAAAATAAAAATAAGTTCCATTTAAATTGCTAAAAATTTTCACATATAAAAAAAGAATAAAAAAATTAATATATTAATGTATAACTTTTCCCGTAATGTTCCATTTGGTCAGATATATATCAATATATATATTTATATTCTTTAAAATGTATTACATACCGGAAAAAAACAACTCATATCTTATGTAATGTAAAAGTCTCATTAACTCCCTATCAACTGGATAACGACTGGAAAATTTCACGACTTATGTCCCGTATTATTTCAGGTATTAGACGAACACGATGTGGACCCTAAACGAATGTTTTAGCTAATTCCTTCTCAGAATATATAATAATGACAAATATTTGGGAAAATCTCAAAATAATTCTTCGGTACATAACAAAACTGGTCATTGAAATTCTACATTAATAACGTGCAAACGTGTCTACACCATAAATATTGCATTGTTTGTTGTCTAACTTTTATTTTGTGATAAATCGTTCAAATTTTTTTGTTCACAGGCTATAAGATTTGAATAAACGAAGGTATGACTTTTCCCGTAATGTTCCATTTGATCAGAATTACAACTAACTAATATATATATTACGTTTATATATACCTATATATTTATATATATATATTACATTTATATATAGGTATATATATTTTAATTGAAACGACAAAACATATTCCGAGCGGAAATTTGTTCAAGTTGCCTGAATTTTGATCAGGGTCTGGCCCTGATTAGAAAACGATAAGGCGTACCTTATTGTTTAATACCTATACATATAAATATTATAATAGTATTTATTGTTACATATATATTTTTCTTATATAACAATTTGTTTAAACTTGCTTTTTTGTTACTCCTACTGAACACTTTATTAAGCCTTATAACATTTGTTATTTCAAGTCGAATTTAGACACGAAAAGTTTAATGTGCGCTTCGAGTTTAACCGGAGATTCAAATGTTTTGAAACATCACGTACATGAAACAGCAGCTGCGCATTCATTCTTAGGCATAGCTTAAACAGTATTAAAATTAATTATTAGGACGTCGAAGCTATTATATAGCGATCTAATATCATCCGCCCAAACGAACGGAAGTTAAAACGTTTCCAAAGTACTCCAATACGAGCTTCTCAACAATCACAGATTACTCAGATGATAAATACACTTTATGCTCACTTTACTAATCAATGCTCTTTGATTTCGATTTTTTAAAAGTTTTTAGAAAGGAATCGCCCCACATGCCCGAGGGTCATGAAACATGAATAAAACCAAGTGTAGGGTGTTATACATAAGTATTCACTATAGAAATCCCGCGATTCAGAAGTATCT
Source organism: Trichopria nigra (assembly GCA_030522945.1). Lineage (NCBI taxonomy): Eukaryota > Metazoa > Arthropoda > Insecta > Hymenoptera > Diapriidae > Trichopria > Trichopria nigra. The sequence goes on along the minus strand of JAPYZR010009352.1, from coordinate 5,972 downwards.
ACAAGACGATTGTTTTTCGTATCCCTTTCAGGATTAATCGATGCAATTGAATAATTAGCAAAAATTGTCCCCTTGAGACATTTTATTAGAAATTATAGATCTTTCTATACTGTGGTTTTCAGAAGGATGAAAGGCGAACCGACTGCGATAGGGGACACACGAATGACAAATATTAGTCCTTTGTTGAAAGAAGCGGCCAGCATTGACCAGGTCGTGAAATACGTTTATGTGTTAAATGCTGACTGATTAACGACGAATTGGTCATTGTTTCATTTCCAGGTTGGCTTTCGTCTGTATTAATCGTATTTTTCGAGGTTTTGTTGGCAACGATGAGTCACCATGGACGTCGATGACGCGGTCACTAAACTGAACTGAACTCGCGTGATCTTCGTTATCAAAGTCTGGTTGGTTTGAAAGGTCGTATTTTTCCATTTAGGCACGATTGGACCAAATATCATGAACTGTTACATTATAGAATTATCGATTGATTTAATTACTCATTCATTTATAGCATTAATTAATAAATTTATTAATAATAAATTGAATATAAACCTTTACTGTCATATGTGATATCGCAATTTAAATTTTTTTGTTGTACGCTTGAATTTTGGAATTTAACCGTTTTTCGCATCAGTGAAATCTTTAAAATAAAAATAAAAAAAAAAAATGCTTAACAAATACAGCAAAAAATTACACAGTATGTTTCTCGACTTGTATTATATCAAAATATATCCAAGTTTATTACAGTTTGCCCCAGTAGCGCGACATTGAATTTCATTTATTTATAACACTGACGCAACATTTTAGAATAAGTCAATTCTACTTGTTCCCGTGTGTGCACTCTAAAATGACTCAGAGAAACATTTCTTTGTTTCAATGTCTATATCACGAGTCTGTCTCCAAATTCGCGCGTAAATATATTTTTTACAAGTTTAAAATTATCAAATTATTAAAATTAATTCACGTTTGCAAATGTTTACATCGTCAATTTAACAGAAAAAAATACTGCCGTAAAAAGTGTTTTTAAGTGATTTCTCCTCCAAATTTTGGCCGGTGCCCAACTACTTTTTCTGCATCTTTCTCGATCGTTGGGTTTGATTTATCTTCAGTCGAAATTGAGAATTTTAATATTTTACGGATTGCAAGCTTCCATATTAAAGATGCAAGATAAATTACAAATTAAAAAAATAATAATAAGTGGGATCTTTAAAAAAGCAATAGATTAAAACGAAGCTTCAATTTTTGTACAAGTTGTATAATATTTCTAAAATTAATGTATAGCAACTAATCGAAACTATATCGTAGCAAATATCTAAAAGAGGGGGATATTAGACAATAAAGGGACAAAAAATAAAATTGAACGACAATTCTTAGAAAATGTATAATGATATAAAAACTTTTCCCTCGCAACCCGTGATAATACCCTCTCGAGTTCTCCCTCATCAAATTACAGGAACTCGTATAACTCCTTTATTTGCCGAGTGAGATAAAAACAGCGATAAAAAATCTAATTCCTTCTGGTTGCTTTATCACTGGTAAAACTATACCTATGCGCATGTGTAACCCGGAAACTGAATTGAGTTGCCGATAGAATTACAGCACATCGACAGAGAATTGACGCGTCTCTTTCATTCTGCGCCATTGAAATCCAATTTTCCGAATGATCGTGCCAATCGTTTAACTGACGTATACACACTGGAAAATTATGAGAAATTGCGCCAATTTTCTCCGCATGTTTTGACGCTGGATTTTCTCTATAGCGGTTCAATCGATTTTCCAGCCGTGGCGTTTATTGTGAACTAGACCGGTCTTGAGTGAACAGCAGTAACACAATAATACAGCGATCAAAATGAATGAGAATTTATCTTCTTGGCTGATGGAAGTGAATGCCATTTTCATGATTTTATGCAGGACAGAATTCGATTTTCGTATGATTTATTTTTTTTTAATTTTTCCCACCTAGATTTGTTGCTCTTATATCACTTTTATTGCTAAAAGGTGTATAGAGTTGAATTATTTATATCTAATGTTGAAACCTGCATTCAAACTTCGTTTTTCTTATTACATTGAATAAGAATTCTTATTACATTGATATAACCGTTTAGAAAAACAGTACTGAGCAAGATAACTCAAGAAGATATAACCTCGCCAAACTGAAAATGATAAAACCTGACACTGAACCGCAGCCGAGGTCGAAATGGGTGCTGCATCGATCGCCGCTAAAATTCCTGATGAATAACTGCATCGTTTTATTATGCAAGGTGAATCTTATTGTCATCAGTGACGAAACATTGCATTTCGTTCTTTATCGGTCATTTAGTCGTTAAAGACGAGATTTAACCTCTCAGACACGATAAAATTAAAAAGATCATGAAGGATGGAAATAAATAAATTCGTTTACGATGCCATGCGAGAACGATTGCGCACATTTGCGATAAAGTGCTTGGCTGACTATCGGAAAACCTCTTGACTTCCGCGTTCTCCGCCATGTGGCGCTTTTAGGGATTGATTACGGGGATGCGCGAGATTTGATTCTATTTCTACTCGTATGAACTCCAAATGAATTTTAATGCATATATATTATCTCGGTATACTTTTCTTATTAAAGATTTGAACAAAAAATATAGTTGTATAAATTAGACAGAAATGACAGCACTCTGCACTTAACGAGGACAATTCGTGTATTGTTTTTGTCTTACGCGAAAGCTTATCATTAATCCTGATGGTAGAGATCGACACAATAGACTGGAGTTTCGATCACGTTTATTTCAATAGAGAAATAATTGCGACTGGAAAGCTTGATAATTGTGTTTCGATAATTCAATTATATATTTGATAAATTTTTTTATTATTATTTTTTTTTTTTTTTCCTTTGTCAATTTCAAATTTCGTTTAGATAATTTGAAGTATCTATTTATATAATTTTGATAGCGCCTCATAATTACTATAAAAAAATGATAAAATCTTATATTTTTTTATTTGGTTTTCTATGGTTTAATAAGCTTTTATTTATTTCTTTATTTATTTTATTTATTTTATTTAAACTTATTATTTATATTTTCTCAATCTTAACAATTGTTTTTAATTTTAATCGATTTCTTTTCAATGTTTTCTTTTGTTTCCTTGAATAATGTTTATTTACATATATCACGAGCACGATGACAATGGCCCATATTTTGACGACTTAAATTATTATTAACAAGACAATGTCTTTTTTTTTCGTTATATAAAATGCAAATAACTCTTGAAATTAAATCAAATTACATTCGATCGTATACTATAGAGATCGATATTTCCGATAATATGCTCAAATACGAGAGCACGTGTTGACGGACAGGTGATTACAACGTTATTGACTACTCTGGAAATCGATGACTCGAGATCCTTGTGTAATGATACGAGTGCGCGTGATCCAAATATTTCATATATAGATATTGTATAAGCGCTGCGAAAAAAGACAAAACAAATTCTCGATCGAATGATTGTTCTATTTGCATGACATTTGTCGCGTTAAGAGTTTCGTTGATCGTTTCGGTTTCTGAAATCGTAAATTTTAAAATCGAAAATATAGGGATTAACAATTTTAATTCGAATCCAACATGGCTGCTGGAAGATGTCCAAATGAATGCACTTATAATCGTAATTCCACTATTTTTTATATTACAGTGATTTTTCAAGTCATCAAATATGGATATTTTAAATTTCAAAATGTAAGGTGTAGGTGTGTATATCATATATATATAATATATCTTCCTTATTTTGGAATAAATAAATATGATTGACATTATATTTGTTTATCTATTTAAAAAAATAATTCAAAAGCGTAAAAAATAATCACATTTTAAAAAATATTAAATTTTGAAGAAATGACAAGCATTTCAAAAAATGTCTTTGATTGTCGTCAGAAAAATCGACGTGAATTTGATTATAACTATTGCAGTCGTTAATATTATTAAAAACCTGTAGTATTTCTCTTTTAAAAATCTTATTAAGAAGCTACTGTTAAAATGTCAAGTCAATCGTTTAAAAATTGCTTGAGTAATGCAGCAATTTAATTTGGTAAACATACAGTTTCAACAAAAGTCCTTAAATCAGTATAATTATACACATACCCATTCGTACATAAAACTAAAGAATGTTATTTTAGTATTTTATCTGCATTTATAGAATTTCATAAAGAAACAAACGATAGAAGATGAAAAATATGAATTCGTTTACACTTTTATTTTTATATATGTTTTTTTTTTTAATATAAGTCGATTTCACGTATCGATCTTCCTTAAGTGATATAATAATTAATATTGAAATATTTCACATAATGTTTCATTTATTCTTGATAATCAATTATAAGGTCGTAATGGTTATCTACTATTACTTGCCGGGGGGCCTGGTGTAGGTACTATCATATCAAAACACAAAATACAATAATGCAATAATAATTCGAATAAAATCAATATCTTAAATTAATATTTAACGATACTATAGAGATAGAAATAATGCAATTTCATTCTTATTTTAAACATTTGTAAATATTTCCAAAAATAAAATATATATCTTGGCTCCATTAAAATAAAGTATTTACGCATTACAAATATTTGTCGAAAGAGACGAAAAGTTTCATTTTCAGAGTGGTACCTCTGTATAAATACACATTTTCTTGTATATATAGGTGTCAAAACCCTAGGCGAAATGTTGAAAGCGACAATGTATCTTATCCTGGGATTGCGTAATTTTCGTTTCACACGCCGATAACGACAAAGCTAATGTTTACGATACCGGCACCGAGTTGTTTTTACGATTTCCCGCCGTACGAGAGGAGATCAAGTTTACGATTGCGACGATAAGAGCCGATTCTGAGACGAATAAATAATCAATTACTGGATCGGCTGTCTTGACCGCGACGAGTCTCCGCAATTTATGTAATCTACTAGAGTTGGAAATTCCTCGTGTAATTTCAAGGCTGCATTCATTTTGTTCGCACATTGACAATGATGCGCGGACTATACGAGAAATTATTAATAGATAGGCAAAAATAAACGCGGTGCCCAGGTGTGGAGGAAAGTTGTTAGATTATTGAAGAAACTTTTAAAACAACGATTTTTACGGAAATTCGAATGCGCACTCATATAATTTCCACGATATCCCATCAGTGTGCTTCGTACATATTGTGTACGTTTAGTAGGTGTGCTAGCGAGTCTGCTATAATAGTCCTTTCGAGTGTCCAATTATTTCTGACGATGAAGGATAATACAAAATTTCAAAAAAAAATGTATAAAATTATAAAACATTTCTTCTTGATAAAAATCTATAGTCTCAAACTACCAAGACTGTTCAGAAGTGGTTGGTATAGGTGTGATAACGGAATTTTTATACCAATCTCGTTGATATTTGTAACGAGACATTTCTTGCATCAGTCAATGATCAGAAGTTTTTATACAAGCTTAAGAAAAGCTGATAGTTCAGTGTTTAACGCAAATATATTATTACTCAATAAACAAACACGTTGCACATAAAATGTCTGTTCGGTGTATCGGTATCGGTATCAGTAGACTGAGGAGGTCATGATAAGCGAGCAACCATGTGATGCAAGTCGCTTATTAGTACATACCGAAGTGAATGAAGCGGCCATTTTTTTATGAGTCCATATACGCGACGACGGAAACGTCAATGAAGTGCAAGAACCGTATACGAGCGTAAAGTCGAAATAATCGCAAGCTTTCATGCGGATCGTTGGGCCGTGCTTTGCCAAATGTCAATGCTGCGGTCGCAATTTTGAATTATTATAAGCACGTTGCGGAGTTACGGAGAGTGCGTTACGGACGTAATTTTAGAACGCGATGCACGTGGTTCCCCGATTTCCCAACGTATACATATTGTTTCGCGCTATTCCTCCTTGTTGAGAATAACTGCTATTTTTCGACTCCACCTTCAACCGTGTGTTGGTGGTAGGTCGAGTTTGATTTTTTTTATAA
>JAPYZR010009350.1:0-10254 GCA_030522945.1 Trichopria nigra | reverse complement strand
TCCTCGACAAATGTGAGTATGGTTCCATCTAAAAAGACGACCTGCAGCTCTCGTTACACCGACGTACTGGTGTGGGGCCAATTAGCCGCATTGAAGGGCGGAAAGGGCCGTAATATAAAACAACAAAAAAAAAAAAAAAAAAGAATGTAAAGTTTCCAAGAAAAAAAATCAAGAACGTTTTAATCGGAATTTTGCAATAAAATGGCCATTTTGCAATTCATCAAATTGACTTTTGAACGATTGTTTCATATGCTTCAAACATTTATTCCATAGACTAGAGAGGTTCCAGAGTGCTGGCGCACCGGGAACCATTCTAAAATCGAGACTGAAACAAAATTTTTTTTCAAATTTTTTTTATACCATCTGAACGAGCAGATCTCAAGCTTTCAAAATATGGGTCTCATGATTTTTTTGGCCGGAAATCGCATGAGATATGAGGCCGCAAAGAATGGTGGCACATTCATGCCATTTGGTAATTCTCGGGTTAATAATGGCGGTTTAATCAGTACCATTTTTCGAACATATCGCGGTATGAAAAAGCTTTCGTTTCAGCAATAGTTCGCGCGTTCCCGTTGCTCCGTCCAGCGGCGCGGAACAATGACTTCGCGGACATCCCTCCCAGTCGGACCCGGGTGTCAGAGACCGTCGGCCCGTCCTTGCGGGGCTAACTGTAATTCCTCACGGATGCGAACCAGAACGACCGGGACCGGGGCGACTTCCTTCAAGGAGATTGATAAAAGTGAGAGTCCTGCATCGCGTCGTCCGCAGCTATTAGTCGCGTCACCAACCCGCCGAGTCGCCTTATAGCAGGGGGAGACCAGCTCAGCCCGCCTGCCTTCTATACATATATATGTGTATATGTATATGTATATACACCACAGCCTCTTTTGCCACGCACCGCCCGCCTGTCTCTACCTGCGACCTACAGGTATATGCCTTGCTTGCCTGCGGAACGAGAATAGGTCAAATTCGATTAAAAAAAACTGGAATTCTGCTGATCGCGCATAAATGCTGATGCTGTGCATTCCACATAGATAATAAGTCTCACGAGGAAAGTCCTGCGAAAAGAACGCACGCGGCCGTTGGCCGGGGTTCGGTCCGCCTTTATTTGGGACTTCCCACGTCGGAATTCCAATCGGTGAAGCAATGAACTTTGCAGCCGAACATTTCCACCCTCCAGGTATAGGGTTATTAGCCATGGGAGACCCAGACAATGCACGCGTTATACTTGTTTGCGTCGCTTCGATGCTAAATTTCGAATCGATTTATGGCTGTCAAGTATATAGATAAATATCCTTAAACGATGCGTTTCACATAGTTGAAAATGAGATAAGGATCTAATTTATATTAGAATGTGTAGAACGAAAATTATTTGTATTTGGAACTCGAAAATGATAAACAAATGACAAATTCAAAAGCACAATGTGACCGTCGATGTCCATTTTTACACACATTGTTTAAACACTTCATTTTGTTGTAGGCATATAAAGTGTAAAAATAAAAAAACATGACACTAAAGTTTGTTTGATACACGTGTCATTTTTTTATCCCTTTTTTGGAGAACTCGGTCCATAAAATTCGACTTTACGGCCTAGGACCGAAAAGTACTGTTCTCATGTGATAAGAAGGATGTATCTAAAAACAACGTGTAAAAAATAACCAGTAAAAAATGACGTGAAAAAAAACAATGTACAAAGAAATAACGTATAAAAAATATTATTGTATGCTTTAATTTATGTACACAATCATTATTGCTTCGTTATGTGCAGAATAATCGCATTTTTCATACATTCAATCGCTGCAATAGTAGTTTCTTATTTCGAAAGATTTATTGAGTTACTAAAAGTTTGCGTACAAAAACACAAAGATTAAAATGTATAAAATCGAACTGCAAAATATTAATAAACGTAAATTTTATCAGTTTTACATAAGCCAGCGATAAATAAAAATAATCTGCAATCTTAATTTTCAATTGAACACGGATGTGAAAAAAATATTTGTTATTCTTAGGTATCCCACAAGGACATTAACGTGTTCAAAATCGAACGTGTAAAAAATTTCTTCACTCTCTTGTTAAAAATGTAGTCTTATCATTTAAACAAAGGCAGACATGAAATTACCATTGTTTTGTTTACAAAAAATATCGAGAATTATCGCGTCAAAAACAATGTATGGAATATTGGCAAAACGTAGCTTTTATACACGTCATCATTCATTAAAAATTGCAACTTTTCTTGTTCAGACGAATTGTAGATATAGTTAAGATTTATCTGTCTAGAATTCGGCATATAGTAATGTTATTTGTGATCAAACATTTTTTTGACATATCAAAAACGTAAAGTATCAAGGAAAATTTTCAAAAACGACGTGTAAAACATCGATATTTTTTTCACATTTGTACAGTCAAACGTTAACATTTCTAACACTGACTTACAGCAACAGGTGGACGTAACATTATTCGTTATCTTTATGTACACAAAAATACAAACATCGACGTGTGTAAAAAGAGTGAAATATTTTAAACATTACTTTTGTACACACTATGCTTGTAGCTCTGAAGACTTGAAATATTTCTTTGGGTAGTAGAAATAAATAGTAGAAAAAAAATTAATGTATTTAAAAACGACGTGTAAAATATTTTACACATGACATTTTTACACATAACATCGTGATTCATTTTAAATAAAAATCATCGTTTTGAAAAATACGGACATAAATGTGACTATGATATGTAAATTATGGCGACACGATCTGTAAAATATTATTGGATGCCACTTTTACTCACACTGTCTGCCACATCAAAAAAATTCAAAAGTTTTCCAGTTTCTATACAGTTATTTTTTTTTTTAATTAACAATCTGCGTATAAAAAGAAAATATACACGTTGACGTGTGTAAAAATGAAAACGTAAAATATTTATACACATCAGTTTTACACGCGTCATCCGCAAAACATCGCAATCATCGATTCTTGTAGAACATAGAGAATACAAATTGTTTTACAAAGCATCGACGAAATTGACGTGTGTGAAATATTGTCACACGTCACTTTTCACACACCATCAATCTATCAAAACGGCAATCTTGCTCGTTTCGATTAATTGTGGGTATAATTGAATGTTATCAGGCGACGATTCGGCAAGGTTAAACAGGTGCGTTTACGGTATACTTGTCGTCGAAGTAATTCGATCGTTTGACTGAATCGATCTCGGAGCTCGTTGCCAATCCAAGTCTCACGTGGTTGAACATTTTCTCGAGTTACCTCTATGGTCGTAAGGCAGTCTCGTTAATTCTACGATTCGATGCATTGTAGTGCACGGGAGTCGCTGCTCGCACGACCGTCCTCGAACCCGCGGATTCTTACGCAATTCCATGCGACAAATGACGCCTTTGCCTACTTCCACTACGCATTATTCTCGCGTTTTCCAGCGGACATTTCTTTTTCTCGCCGCTTAATCGGAACGTGCACTCGTGTAAACGGCTCGTGCATGCACCTCAGGGTCACCGCTGCGACGAATCTGTCGGCTTTTTATCCTCGCACCGGGTTAATTGCTCGTGCGAGCGCATAAAAAGGTACCGGGATTGGGACTTTTCGAACGTGACCGCTCCGCACGCCGACACATGCACACATGTATTTTATGTATACATATATACGAATTCGGCTGCGAGATGAAAGGATGGCAATTTGCCGCATTTCTCGTGTCTTATGTAATATTGGCGTTCCGCGCTCCTACATATATATAGATGTTTCATAAATTTGCAATAATGCGTGCTATGAAAACTTGACATCTTATACGCTTATTATACAATAAGAATTATAATCGTCGTTCTCGTGTAATTTGTAATAATTCGACGAGTTTTTCTCGATCCTCCCTTTTTTTTAATGCAATTGCAAACCAATTGATGGTTGAGTTGCGATTCCCCGAATTTACGATCGGGATATGAAATTCACGTGTTACGTAAGGCGTGGGCCGATTTTTAACAAAAAATCAATTTGCGTCTATAAAGTTGGTGTGAATGGATTTCTATCGAAATTTTGCAAGTCAGCAAAAACTAGATGCGAAATATTTTTAAAAACAAAGATTACAAGTATTTCTAGTTTAATTTGTTAATTCTAATTCTAATTTTACGTAAATCGACATTATTTTGTGCAATTTATTGTCGAACATTTCCGAAAAGCGTAATGAAATTTACATCATTATTACATAACTTATACGTGATTATTAAAATAGTGATTCAAATGTAAACAGTATACCAAAATTTGGTGATTGTTTAATACTTTTAATTTATAAGAAAAAAATTTAAAATTCTTATAAATTATTTATCGAAAACAATTATTTCTTGTAAACAATTGCTTGAAAATAATTGACTGAAAACAATTGCCTGAAAACAATTTTCCGAATATAATTGTATGAAAAAAATAGCTTAAATAAATAATTCTCTAAAATCGATAACTTTCCAAAAACAATTCTCTGAAAACAATTACGCAAAAACAATTATTGCGTGAAAAAAACAGTTTTTAATTTCCTGAAAACGCAATGTCCCGAATACAATTGCCTGAAAATAATTGCCTGAAAACAATTGCCTGAAATCAGTTGCCTAAAAAAACAATTTTACCTATAAACATTTTCCCAAATACGATTGCCTAAAAACAGTTGTTTTCAAAAAAATTGTTTATAGAAAACATTTTCCGAACACAATTAAAAATAGTTGCGTGAAAAAAAAAAAACTATTTTCCTACATTTCTATTTCCCGAAAGTAATTTCTTGAAAACAGTTTACCGAATACAATTGTTTGAAAAGTTGCTTTAAAAGTTGCCCGAAAAAAAACATTTTCCAAAATGACAATTTTCCGAAATGAATTCCCTAAAAACTAAGCCTCGAATACCATTTCCTGAAAACAGTTGCCTGAAAAAACAATTTTCCGAAATGAATTCCCTGAAAAAACAATTTCCCAAATACAATTGCCTGAAAACTATTGCCTGTAAACAGTTGCCTGAAAACAGTTACCTGAAAAAAGTTGCCTAAAAATCAAATTTTCCTGAAAACATTTTCCCAAATACGATTGCCTGAAAACAGTTGTTTTAAAAAAATAGTTTATAGAAAAAATTTTCCGAATACAATTAAAAATAGTTGCGTGAAAAAAAAACAATTTTCCTACATTTCTATTTCCCGAAAGTAATTTCTTGAAAACAGTTTACCGAATACAATTATTTGAAAAGTTACTTTGAAAGTTGCCTGAAAAAAAAAACAATTTTCCGAAATGAATTCCCTAAAAACTAAGCATCGAATACCGTTTCCTGAAAACAGTTGCCTGAAAAAACAATTTTCCGAAATTAATTCCTTGAAAACTAAGTCTCGAATACAATTGACTGAAAACACTTGCCTGAAAAAACAATTTCCCAAATACAATTGCCTGAAAAAAATTGCTTAAATAAACAGTGTACCAAAAGTGCAATTGCACAAAAACAGTTGACGAAAAACGAGCTACGGGAAAGTGACTGAAAATTGAATTAGAGTATCAAATCATATATCGGGAAAGATAGCTGTTTAACATTTCACGACATATTTCATGTAATTAAAGAACTCGATTAAGCCTATACTGCGAAAAAAGTCCATGTGTAAACACCGCTGTACTTTCATAGGGATTGTACAATTTCATATACTACCTCGTACATTAGGGTCGTCGTTAAAAAGCAAAACACGTGTATTGCCAACGGCGCTGAATAAACAATTATCAATTACTACTACTAACTTATTTAAACAATATCGGACTTTAGTTGTTAGTTCTAAATGGCCTGCAGAATAGCGAAACATTCCCGTTTACATACCTTATTCACCAAGTTACGAATAAGCTTCCTTAATTCGGTTATCGTCCAATAAACGACTTGTTACATAAAAGCGATATTCGTCAAATATATATGTGATATATGCGTTGCAAAATCTCATTAAAAAACAATGCTTGTTGCGAACGGTATTGAATAAACCATTAACAGATTACTATATACAAAGCTGTTTTATTTCCCTTTTTTTTTTCACGCAAGACCAATGTCCGATAACGAGGCCAATTACGAATTACACAACTACTTCGTCAATTACCGTATAATTAAACTCGCTATATTGTTTATGAAATATTTCATTATTTATTTAACGTTTATCGGTATGTGTATACACAGACAATCGCATTATATGTATATATATATATATATTATCCTAAAGTAGGCTTACGGGGAAATTCGTGCACAGAGTTTCGATATTGTTTATTTCTTAATGCAAGATCATGTACGATTGGAAACCATGGCGATTAAACATATTTTATAAATTGTTCCGACATTTCATGGCATTTGAATTTGATATAATGCGTCGAAATTCGATGTGATAAGGCGAAATAATTGACAAATTCATTTAACGCAAAAGTGAATTAGTCCATTTTATCTGACAAATACTTCCAAATACATATGGATAAAAGTCAAAATATATAGTCTCTACACACACACACACACACACACACACATATATATATATATATATCGATATATATTTCTCTTTTCAAATCCGAGATCAAAAGTAGGGGTTCCCATTTAAAAAAATTAAGTTGACCTTGAAATAACCTTCAAGGTCATGTTGAAGGTCAAATTCAAGGTCACCACCAGATAGATTCCTCGGAACCCTGCAAATTTCGTCTGAACAATTTTTTTGTACAAGACCATCCCTACGTTTTAAAAGGGTGGGATGGGTGGTCTGAGACACCCGGTATATGTGTGTGGATGTGTGTGTGTGTGTGTGTGTGTGTAGTTATAACAATAAATAGAGACTGTATATTTTGACTTTTATATACAGGGTGTCCATTTTTAAAAAACCACCCGATTATTTCGAAAATTACGCGTTGTAGAAAAAAATGTTTCAGACAAAAGTACCAGGATTTTTCCCGGGCTATTCAATGGCGATCTTGATATGACCTTGACTATGACCTTGAAGTTTATTTCAAGGTCAAGTTTATTTTTTAAATGGGAACCCCTACTTTTGATCTCGGATTTGAAAAGAGCGGAAAATTATCCGTTCAAAACGATATTTATACGATATTTTCAACAAGGTCATGGCAAGGTCGAATGAAGGTAAAATTTGCGAAAATTGTTAAATTATTGATGTTAGCTCGGCATAGAGGTGGGAAACAGCAAAATTTTTTGGAAGAAAGATGTCAGGGTTGGAGAGGGCCACATTCTGGTACCAGCCACCTTGATATTGGACTAGATTTTTAAGGTTATTCAACAATTTTCACAAATTTCACCTTCATCAGACCTACCTTGCAATGACCTTGTTGAAAATATCGTATAAATATCGTTTTGAACGTAAAATTTTCCGCTCTTTTCAAATCCGAGATCAAAAGTAGGGGTTCCCATTTAAAAAAGTAAACTTGACCTTGAAGTAATCTTCAAGGTCATAGTCAAGGTCATATCAAGATCGCCATTGAATAGCCCGGGAAAAATCCTGGTACTTTTTTTCTAAAACGCGTAATTTTCGAAATAATCGGGTGGTTTTTTTAAAATGGGACACCCTGTATAATAAGTATCACTCAAATACTCTTCATTCACGAATAGAACATCATAATATGAATGATAATTATGATATGTAGTAAATATGATTATTGATAAAATTATAGTCGAAACTCCCTTATCGAATACATATACTCGATTCCCTCCATTAACGAATATTTTCTACTCTTATGACAAAGACAGGAGATTTTGTTTCCTCCAATATTCGTTAAGGCAGATTGAAATGCATATCGGTACGTTCCACCCACATTCGATATCGGAGGTTTGCAAATAATTCATGAGAATTGGAAAGAGTAAATAAATAAGTAAAACATTACTGTCCAGCAAACGCAATAGTACATGTACATCACGATTATGTAACATTGATGTAACAAGTAACAATCCATTTTTCTGGTTATATTCACCAATTTTTTCGCTTCATCATTGTATACTATATTTAAATATTTATTTGTCGTAGTCACCCTGCAAACACAAAAAGTAACGATAATCTAACATTTATATTAAATAAATAATCGATTACTGATGAGAAAACACAAGAGTAACAGGGGTATACATAAGTATAACCACTATCTAATATTTACGTAACAAGTAACAATTAATTGTTTCATAAATAGTTTCATCATTGGAAATATCGAATGACAATGATGAATCGAAAAAATGGGATGTATAAAAATAGTACAACATTAAAAACTATAGGATTTAAAAACTTGAAGTAAAAACACGAAAACTAATAAAATGGTTAGAAATACACAAAATAGATAAGAATTAATATCCCATTAATAGGTAAATAATGTTGGAACACATAAGAGATGTCGAAATGGGCAAAGTTAATGTTTGTTTATTCTTTACGTACCGCGATGAGTAAGCAAAATTTAACGAATCGATGGAAATTAATGTGTTTGTTAATTAAAATTATCAAATTACAAAAAAAATTATGTACGAAATGCGAGTGAATAACTAAATACGAAGATTTACGATAATTTAAAAAAACTTTTAGGTGACTGATATAAACGTTAATAAATATGACGAATATGCAGTAAAGACAGGTATATATAGGATTCAGCTTTAAAAAAAAGAAAATAAATATTCATTTAAATTGTCCGAAATAAATTGAAAATTTTTTCAAGTATAGATAAAATTGACTCGAAATTATAAAAAAAAAATAAAATAAAAAAAAAAAAATAAAAAAGTTATAAACCAACAATTTTATATATTGGATGCAGCTTAAAAAAATATATATATATTCATTTAAATTGGTCGAAATGAATTGAAATTTTTGTCAAGTATAGATAAAATTGATTCGAAATTATAAAAAAAGGAAAATTTGAATTAAAAAAAAAAGAAAAAAGTTATAAACCAACAATTTAAAAGTCCCAACATTCTAATTATTAATTGAGATTTGAAAATTTAAAATGATTAAATTTATCACGAATATCGACAAATGACAATCGATAAAAAAAAAAAAAATACAAGGTAGCACTCAATATAGATACGTATTACAATGAATCCCAAAAAAGGTAAAAAATGTACTTAAGTAATAGAAATCAGTAGAAATTAATGAAAATAAACGAAAATCGATTAATGTCCCGGAAAATGGATCAGATATTATATGATTCCTGTATAATTATATCTGAATCAATGTTTTCCCTGTATTGATGAAAATGAATAAAATACAATACGAAATTGAGAAAAATGTCTGTAAATTATGGTGAATATATAGACGAAGATAATTTGTCGTATACTGTCCAATTTTGAATCAGCGAAAAGAAATGCGAATCAGCGATGACTTAACCGATCAAGTCTATATAATGACTCAGTTTAGAAAAGAGAGTATATATATATATACATGCACATCTTTGCTCACATCGCTTACACGTCCGCTGATTTCGTCAGTGACATAATTTTTCATTACAGAATCGCCGGCGGTTTCGAATATTCCGTCTGATGTTTGTGGGCGTTTTTTGTAATACGATTATTTATGTTAATGTAACTGTCTTGATTCGTAATTTTTATCGCCTGCTCGTAAGCCGAGAAGTTGTGTCACTGACGAAATCAGCGAACGTGCAAGTGATGCGAGCCAAGATGCGAAGAGAAATATGAAGGCGACCAGAGCGTTCAAGACGAAAAATAAGAATCAAGTCGCGCAAAAAATTTTTTCCATCGCTCGTCCGATTTTCCAATAGGGCGGCACTTAGGCAGCTTTAAATATTCGAGATTCCTGCAATTCTTATGCGGACGTGAACCGCGAAGACGCCGTAGAGACTTCTTTATAATGTGCCTAGAACGCGAGAACGCGGCAAATTGCATAATTTGTTTCTGACGGTAACGCTCGAACGCACTGTAGGAAATTAAAAAAAAAAAGAAAAAAAATCAATTAAAAAAAAAAAATCAGTGAGAATCAACATCATTACGCAGCGGCGTTGTACTTTATGCGACTGCCGTTACCAGCGGTAACAGGTTTCTCAAGATGCATAATTCGACTTGCGAGAATGCCTGCGCGAAGGCGAACTTCTCTCCGATGATAATTGATAATATATATATCTGAGTTATCGAAAATTCTCATCCTTTTCTTCGTATATTTATATATTGTTCTATTGATCTGTAGACATGCGTACATCATCAACCACCGGTACGACCATTCAAACGTCTGATTCCAGCGACACTATATATATATATATATATATATATATATATATATATATA
>JAPYZR010009342.1:0-13677 GCA_030522945.1 Trichopria nigra | reverse complement strand
ATCCATGAATTGTCTAATTTTCTTATCCATTTTATGTACATTCAACAACAATGTTGGACAATAAATGCCTAAAAAATGTCTGAATTTCTACCAGGGATAAGTGTAAAGAAGAAAAAAATATATATTTTCAAAAATCATTAGTGTTAATTTTTTTTTATTTAAAACATTAGTTACTTTATAATATTTTATTTTTTATTAATTTTTCATTACTCATCAATCAGCACTTTTTATAAATGAAAGTACTACTGTTTACTTATGATTTATACGAATTTATTTTATCCGATTACATTTACAAGCATTGTTTATTAAATCAGACGCCGAACGATGACCTGAAAAATAAACATGTGTTTGTTTATTCATATATAAGATTTAAATAGAAATATATATAAAGATTATGCCATTAAATTTATTTAAAACAATTACATTTTTGTTAATATTACATTGAAAATTATAATTTCTTTATAAACAATATATTCAATAAAATATTATTATCGATACATTTGTTCTTTTTTATTTATTGCTCCTTCAAATTTAATTCATTAACTTATAATGGAATAAAGGGGAGTAACAAATTTCTATAGAGCCATGATAGATTTGGAATTTGATTAACATTTACTTTCTTTCAGCGATTACTATAATCATTTTATAGCATAGACAAAAAATAATGTTTATAGCACGCGCACGATTCATACCTCTAAAGGGCGATAGAATTTGGACGATATATGATCGTGTGACGTAAGCGGGGATAGAAGTTTACTTCTAGTCCCTATGGAAAATAAATAACGTCAGCGGGAAATAATACATTTAATCAGATTAGATTATTTATTTGTGTTATATTATACATATATTGAATGTTTGCACGTTTTTGTTATTACTTTATCGATCATATGCGATTACTTTATCGCGCACATTTCAAACATATGTAAACCATCATACGCGTTACAAAAAGTTCCGCTTCTACCCCTCGGTGTATAGTGTATCATTTCGTATTAAAGACGTAAAATTTTACACCCCTAATACGAATAAAACTATCATTCTTTTCCAGATAAGCTTTTTATGGCGCTTATTTGGAGTGTGTAAAATTGCAAACCGTTCGAACTTTCTTTTGATGTTTCTCTTAACTCATTAGGCTCTTATTACCTCTATAATTCCATTGGCCTTTTGTAATCTCGTTTTTTTATTCGTTCCTCTCCGTTTTTTTGTCGTTTCCGTTCTTTTCTCGATTAACGACTCTTTTTTTAACCTTACAATTTTTTTCCTTCGCAGTTTGTATATCATTCAATAATGACGCGAGGTCATTCGGAATTCTTCAAAGAACAACCTCGATCGGCTATTTTGTATTTCAATTGTCTGCAGAATAGAAGCATATAAAATTTGTGAATATCGTGTATCGAGTATGCGAAAAATAGATGATTCTCGTATCGTAGTGCTAACGTTGTACTTGAGCACTTATATTGCGTGTAGTGTTTTATTAACTTCCTATTGCCCATCAACGATTATGGAAGGTTCACGAAAACAATAATTTCTTTATACATAAACAACAAGCGAACGAAATATTATTTAGTGAAACTCTCTTTAGTTAATATTAGTATATAGGTTATAATAATTAATAAATGAGAGGAATTAAGAACGAACTCGTTCAACTATAAAAATATATCAAATGTAATTGTTAATGTCACAAACACAAATAAAACATTCGTTGTTATTTTTAAAGTTTTTTATTCGTACACGTTCGTCGAGAGAATAACGATCAACTCGTTCGCGATCAATATCTGTACAGCAATTGTCTATTATATGCTTTTTGTTTTAACCAGAAAGGAACGCAAACTTCATACCACGGATTCACTACAGAACATTTACACATCACATATATATACTTTCGTTTCATTGTCGTATATGTACGTTTATATATATATATTTAGGTTATTAATACATTATTGAAATAAATGCTAATGAATTTTTTCATTTTTTAGGCATATCAACACATATATGTCGGCGATGCGCCATCATAACGCCATGGCAGCCGGGTATTTTTTTGTTTTCCCAAGGGTATTCAAACCTTAACGATAAAATTATTGACCTCCATAACTAATATGTTATGGAAGCTTTAGTCGCGGTCAATAATTTTATTGCCAAAGAGTTGGATGCTCTTATGAAGGGCACTAGCGACTCAGTCAAGGTTACACGCTGGGGCTGTAGAAGCCCTAATAACATCCCGCGCATGAAGCCCGCTGTCGCGGGGAAATTAAAAGCAGATTTAATTCCGTAAGTAGGTAACAGAATTATATAGACATTCAACGAATTAATTTATAAATTACTAAAAAATTCTAGTTTCAATTTCAGGTTTACAATGGCAAACAAGGGGTGTATTGAGGCCACCCTTACGAGGAAGTATGCAAAAACAATTGTCGCATTGGAAGCGACAGCCATCATAACACCATGGCAGCCGGGTATTTTTTGTTTTCCCAAGGGCATTCTTTAACTCAGTTCAATAAAGGAGCAATTATAATAGATTCACTTGCGTCAATTCATTAATACCAAACGTATGGAAATCCAGCAAATCCTTAACGTTAGGAACCTATGTTGTATACATTATATACAGTCCAACAACAAATATTTTCTCAATATGAAATTAATATGAATTATATGCAATATTTATAAAATGCAGGCAAGTTTTTACAAATTTTATAGAATGTTACAAAAAACGAGCTCTTTTATCATTTTTGATGTTGTTGCAATATTAGTCGATAAAAAAATGTACAAATAATAAATTGGCAATTAAAATGCAAAATGTGGTTTTTGCTGTATTTGTATGCCTTTGTATTTTGTTGATGACTATTTTATCAATACTCATGAACCCATAACGAACAAACTAAGAATAGCCTTTGACACATGCGGAGTAATATTCCGAAATTTCTTTTTTTGATTTTGGAAATGCCGTTTTTCGGCAATTGTGCATACGACATTTAAAGTAAGTGAACGGTATGCAAATATATTTGGCATGAAGATAAAAAATGGAATTTTCCCCCATATTGTTTGCCATTTTTAATATTAAATAATATTGCTAAAATACTGAAGTAATTTAGTAAAACAATACTGATCATATGAATCCTTTATAATAGGTTTGTGTTATATAATGAAGGTATATAAGTTCATTTATATAGGCCTAGTGGACGAAAAAAGGGGAACAGATAAAAAAGATTGAGAGTCCGGCTTCCTATACAGACTGGGAACGAGCGTTTTTTCCCGTTTGTAGTACTTGTTTGAAAAGTTGAACTTTACCAGCTTCCTGCCGGTATAGAAATGCATGATCTATTTACATGTATGAATAAATAATGTACCAAAATATAAATAGAAATCTAGCTATTTTTCTAAAGGATGGAAATAAGATGAAATGTTATATTTTTGTTTGAAAAAACAGAGGGGTGTATGGGTTTTGTTTGATAATACAGATAACTGCAATAACGTTGATTGAGAGTTCGATTCGTTTTTCTGATGTTGTCTGCAACGAAGCAAATTTGACGCGAGTATCACCCGAGGACTAACCGAAAAGATAAACGTTGAATGAGGGAAAGAGATCGAGATACCAAGAGAGAATAAGAAGGGAGAGGAAGAGAGAAACGAAAGAGATGAAAGGTGCCGACTGCCCTTTGGCCTCCCTTCTTTTTAACCTATTCCACCTGGTAATCCGTAACGTAATCCGGATATTTATACAGCATATGAATATATGTATAAGCATAAAGTGCGTATATGTGTGCGTCGTGCGTGCATACACATATTTATTTATATAAAACCGCTATCATCTTTCGCACGCGAGCCGAAATGTCCGCGTGCGCGTGCAATAAATCCCGGCGCGCTGCTAATCTAATCAACGCACTAACACATCTAGGTTTTAATTGCCGATAAGAGTGTACGTTCCCGAGTGTTTGAGAACGCTCTTGTAATTAAAATTTGTAAATACGGAAGTTGATATATATTTGAAACTAGATCGACAACGGAAATAAAATGGCTGCGTCGAAAATAACACAATGTCCTTTTTTCGGGGCTTCAGAAAAAAATTGATGATCGTTTTTAGACATTTTCACAAAATCAATGTATTTTTTACCACGGTGCCTTCAATGAAACATTTTAATGTTTCTTAAAAAATGTCAACGTGACTTGAATTTTTTTTCTTTCATTGGATGTTAGGTTAAAAAAATACCGCTTCGATTGTACATTGATTCACAAAAGCTTTTCGTGAATAAAATTTTTTTTGTGTATGAAATGAATGCTGTAACGCTTAAAAAGTATTATACGCTTGAATTTGAAGAATTTAAAATCAGTGCTTGTGCCGCGGCCAGCATTTCGTATGCAGCAATTTCAAACGCGTATATTTTTAAACGTGTTGTATCATTGTATGAAATTGGGAGCACCTTAGAAATACATAATATTTAATAACGACATCACTTTGTTATTGATTATCATCACAAGTCCGAGAGCGTATATTCCCTTCCCGAGTTCACCTTAATAGATTAGTCGTTTCATGTGAAAACTATAACAAAAAACTATTTTTCGTGCGTAAAATGCGTGTTTTACACCCGCATTTGCGGGAGTAAAATGCATTTTTATAACCCCGGGGTGTAAAATTTGCCACCCCTCATTTTCTACTAATAGTGCAAAAAAACATATCCCGTCCTGGGTAACGAAAAATCTTGTTTGTGACACGGGAGTAAGATTTGACACTCTCGTGTGTTTGACCGTACTCCGGGTGTAAAAACCACTTTTGCTCCCTAGTCACGAAAATAACTATTTCAAATGATTGTTCATCTTTTATATATCGTGGAGAGCTTTGCCAATGTTACTCGCTGTCTGTTAATTTTAACATATTTTAAAAAAGTTGAGTTTACATTGTTGAATAAATAGTTTTTCCTAAATTTGTCTCAGTACTCATCAACCCACACAAAACAGGCACTAAAGATGGCCGTTCGAGATGAGAATGTATACCTGATTGGGTGTGAATAGCCTAAAATTGAGCGTTAGCCCCAGTGCTTGAAAAGGGATTGAAGTTTAAAAAATTAGGATTGACTGGGATTAAAACCGTTACAGAAATTACATGATTGGATTATTCAATATTAAATGAAAACTCATTCAATACCATTTTTTAAACTTCAATCCCTTTTCAATTAATGGGTCACCAGTCGGGTATCATTTCTAACCACGAACGTCTATAATTGCTGTTTTTTTGTAACAGAAAGCCTCATCGTTATTTATTGATGGTAAATCTTATGTTATTTATTTGTCTTTTTTCTTATTCACTGTCAACTATCAGCTTTTCTTGTTACTTTAACATTTCGTTGATATTCGTAACCTTTCCATGATTTTCGTTTTATTGACGTTATTTGATAACGGACAATGATATTGATTGTAACTAATTTTATGCTATGTTAAAATTATTGATTGAGTTAAATTTTTAAAAACTCATATGTATCCGTACAAATATTTACATTTAAATGTTTTTTTTTCATTTTTTTTCTTTTTTTTTTTTAATCTATAAAATTAAAAGATAGACAATAGCGGTAATAATGGCAATAAGTACGACGATGACATCGACTATGTGACCCTTATACCAAAAAATATGTAACAGCAATAATAGTATATTTATGTATCAAGGGCGTAATTATCGACATTTCATATGTGATGTATTTGCTATTATTTAATACTACGGGCGAGAAATTTGATTATTTGCGCCCGTAACTTTAATCCTAGGGAGCGAAATCGAGAAAAGCGCCCGCTGTGTTAAAAGAGCTTACCGAAAGCCTAATCTTTAAAAAGGCAGACAATATTTTCTCAGCTTCCTTAAGCAGTACTAACATCAATACTCATAAATAATATTTAAATAATTTATCGTGATCTGTAATATGACATAAGATTATCTAGGCTGTGCTTATAAGTCCGAGCTTTATAATCCGGAAAAATGTAGATTAAGTTCTATTAGTGTGTATTTAGGCTGTTTGATGAGGTTTTTGAAGTCAGCCGGTAAAATATAAACCATATACTAAAGACAAGGGTGTCTACTGTTTATCATTGGTTTACGTGAAAATTTACAATCAGCGTCTTATAGTCGAAACTTTACCCCAAGACGTATTGTTTTCTATATATATTGTGCAAATATTTATATAATTTGTAGACGCGCATACAAACATCAATAGAGATTTGTACTTCTGTAATATTTTGTTTAGGTATTATACGTGCGTAACTTCACACGAGTGCCGACAGCTACAGTTCATGTCAAATTAAGGATAACTTTATGCGTGTAAAAATCAACGATTAATAGTTTTATGTTATGTTCTTTTCATTCTTCAAACAAATATCGTCGCTTTATTGAAGTTTACCGAATCATTTCGGTTTTAAACTTTTCAGTATTTAGAACCTTCGCCAATTTCGAAAGTATTGTAGACCCTCCCGTGTAAAGTGTTGTGTTCAAATTTTATTCATCGGAGAAGGAGGAAAGAAAGAGAAAGTCTAAATGATTTCGTATCAGATATTTATATATGTTAACACAACTATACGTAATAAGCATTTTAATATCATGTAATTTTTATAAAATGACCATTCAAATGTGAGAAAAATAATAATATTGTTTTCGAATGTTAGCATATTAGCACGAACATTATTATTAACAAATAAATACTGAATGATGAAAAATAGTTTTATGATGTGAAGAAAAGCGCAGTCTCGCATTAGTTTTCGCCGCGAACGTCAGCATTGTTTTGCTCCGCTGTGGGCGATTGAACTTTAAATTTAAATTTGTTATAAAAGTAAATAGTCATAATTAAAAAGTCAGTGTTGAATTACGCTGAAAAGAAAAGAAAACTAGGAAATGGAAGTTTCTTCAGGGCAAGATGAAGAGAAAAATGAAAAGGAGGATAATTGGTAACTTATGCTCTGGCAAAAGGGAATAAAAAAAGGACAAGGAGCAGTCATAACAACAACGCAGTCAATAAGAACACTTCCGAAAAATATCATCCTATTGTGGAGGAATTAAAAAATTAAAACAACGTAAACAGGATACAAATTACAAAGTTGTCCTCAAAAATATTCACCCACCTGTTGATGTCGAAGAACTTACAAACGACATTGAAGCTTATTGTCACAAAGTAAAAAGAATAAACAACATCAAAAGGTACAATAATCCGGAACTTTTACTTCTTTTCTTCGTCGCAATTAAATCAAATGAAAGTAACAATGATATAAACAAAATAAAGACTGTGTGCATATTAACACAAACTTACGGAAGTAATGTTGTGTGACTGTGTACATGAACACTTTGAACGCCCTCTTTCTGGGGTGCTGTAAGTTCTCAGGTGGTATTTTATGTATATGTACATAACCACACAAACTCACGCCTGCAAGTTTGCGTTAGTATGCACATAGTCTATATAAGATGTCAAGAGTTTGGACATACCAAAAACTATTGTTACAAAACGGCCATTTGCGTAAAAAGAGAAGGAACAAAAAAAAAAAAAAAAAACACTACGGAAATTAAATGCTATTCTGCTTTAAGAGAACAAAAAATAAACAATAGTTCAAATTTAAATTCGCAACAAAGACAGATCCATTTAATCGATAAAGTGACAAATCAAAACGTAACTTATGCTCGCAGGCTAGTGCTTCCACTGTTTACCAACAAGAACAAACTCAAAACAATTACCACGTTAAATTTACTTACATGTCGCATCAATAAATACCAAAACGAACAGTTTGAAAATATCTACATGCAATGCGAATGGGTGGAACCAGCGAATTCCAGAACTCAAGCTATTTATAAACTTACATGATATTGATGTTATGTTTGTTTCAGAAACACATTTTCCCAATAAAAATTTTATCAAAATTCCTTACTATAATATATATATATATTACGAAATCATTCGAGTAATATAGCATATGGTGCACCATTGTTTACCATGGTACAGCAATTAATCTAAAAAAGGTATAGCATAAAACTTTTTTTCTTAGAATATATGAATTCGTACACGTTTTGATGTGTTGATTTCGATAAAAAATGATCATTAAATTTACCATAATTTAAATTTACGAGATAAAATTAAAAAATTTGTTTTATATGTTCCAGAAAATCAATTGTGAATGGTTATTTTTGCTGTGCTTTCAACGATATGTGATTACTTAGCTTCTTATGGATAGTGAGCCAGATTATGTGAACTGAGGGTTTGATTAATATTTCGTAAAATCGAAAAATTATTAAATTTTTATTACTACACAAAGAAAAGACTCTTTTTCTTTGAAGGACATATAACGACCTCTCGGATTTATTAGCATAATGCATTCATTACAACCACGACATCGACGAACTAAAAATAGCCACCCTAACAAATCTATGATCTAGTTACGTTTAGGGAAATTGCAGCTATTTTTAAATATTTTATACACTGCAATCAGAACAATTTTCCATGATGAACAAAAACATAAGTTCGACTAATTAACTGCTAATAGTTCAAACTTCTCATCAATAAATGTCAAGAATTATGATGTAAACGTACGTGAACTTTTAGCCAGACCGAATGAGAGTATGATGAATACACTGTAGGCTAAAATAATATTTTGAGTGAGCTTCCTTTAAAATTATAGGGGCAACTAATTGAAAAGCTGAAATGGTCGTGTTTACTAAAATGATGCAGTAACTATTGAGTGTGAAGTAAATAATTCAATTCATCCCTTTTGTTTAGCCTGCATAAATTACGAATCTAGTCTTTTCTAATCAATTCCATCATATTGATCCGGTTAAGATCCAAACCATGAACCCTGTCAGGAAGGTTTTCTCATCCAAAAACTCACAAATACTTGTGAGCATTGCAATTATTTAAACGAATTGTTCCATAGTTCCAAGTCGATTAATGAATCGTCACAATGTAAGGCTTACTTAAATCTTAACTATCCGGTCGCGGTGCACCGAACATCGATTTGAAGCAGAGGTTTTTGATTCCTGCGCTTCGATCAGTTCCATCAGCCAGAAACGAGCAAGGAAGAGGATCGGTTAAAGATCCGAGAAAGAACGCTTCTTTCACGTTATGCTCTTTATTACGAAGAAGCGAAGCTCCTCGATTCAACTCGTAAAACAGCTGTAAAATTGAAGCGTCGGTGCGTACTTGGCAAGTTTTTACCACGCCGTACCGCAGCTTTAATCTCGTTGGGTCCCTCGAGCGCTCGCGTTATCCGGTAATAAAATTACGAGTGCGTGAAAAAGATGCAATATAGGAGACTTACCCGACACGTACGAGCGCCCCGGTAAATCGAACGCACCCGGAAACGATCGGAATGCAAGAGATGAACGCGAAAGTGCGGATTGTGTACTGTTTTGTAATACCTGCTGTGCAACAATCGAAGCAGCGGCGAGCCACTTTGATCGTCCGATTGAATCGTATCAAAATGCAAAAACGCCGACACTTCTTTTGGAATTTTATATTGTAACTTTGAAACTGATTGGCGATAATGCAACGAATCGTGCCTCTTTAGAAATACTGGAGAATCGTCCTTGGGTAAAAATGAGTACTTTTTAAAATACTATTGTACAGTTAAACATAAAATTGTAACGATGCTAATTGCGGTGATTATAACAATAATGGATAAAAATATGACCAGGTAACAATGTTATCGTAAAGGTAATGACGATAAAGCTATTACCACTGCAGCAATGACAATAAAGATTATAGCGATAAATAGTGACAGAAAAATAATAATAATGACAGAAATGATTGATGTAGCGATGATGCCAATTATAAATAAGGCAATTATCAATATGAAAATAGTAATAATGACCGAGATGATTAATGTATCAACAATGATAATAACAACAGTTGAGACGGTTCATGAAGACGACACAGATCACAAAGCCAACTTTGTTGAGGATTGAAACGCTTATGTTAATGATTTTACCAAAGATGACAACTAATGCAACGATGACAAAAATGGTGAAATGATGATTTTCTGAACGGGATCAACAACCACAATGCCATTAATGATTACTACTCCAGTAAGATGATTGTGACAGTATAATAGAGGCATTGACACAGATGACTAACCTAACCTAACTGTAACACTGTAATAAGGATGACAATAATGTAGGGTTGACCGAATGATGACGATTGTTGAGATGATAACGAAGCTCTAAAATTGACATCAATTGAGACGTCAACGTCTGTAATGTCATCAGACACGTTATTGTTAAAAGAAGTACGTTTGAACAGTTTGGCCTTAAAGTGCAGATGATAAAATATTAATACTTCAAATAATGATGGTAATAACAATAAGGTTACGTTTTTAGTGAGTAAATATAATGGTGAATGAGTCGACTAAGAGATTATTGACATAAATCAATAAAGTTGCTGGTAAAAGAAGGACCGTGAACGCAGATTCTCATTTCAAAGTCGCTTCCGAAGTTGCCCGTGATTCAAGGACTATACACCTCCAAATATAGAATAAACATAATAAACTTTGCAAAACCGATTGTAGATGGTCTGATTGTATAGTTAACCCAGCCTCAAATATTGTATAATTATAATTACGCAATTATTATATGGGTTCATCGGGGAATATGGGTAGCGACCCTATAAATCTCGGATAAATGGCTTTACTGCTTTTTAATGTAACGGCAATCCAGAAAAATCATATTTTATGAGTAAATAGTAAATTGTAGACTATTGTAGCCGTACGTTTCATTCAGAGCCAACTCTAATGGTTGATTTTCAAGAAAGAAAAACATAATTTTTTCGCTTTTATCGGGCTTTTAGGATTCCTTTTTGAGCATGGCTTTACTTCCATTATTTTCAACTTTAGAAGAGAACAAATATGCGTTGACAAGCGTGAAGTTCAACTTTTCGAAATCTCGACCCCCACTTAACGGGGGGTAACGGACTAATGAAGATTTATCGCGAAAGTCCAGTGGCAGTTGAGCCGGGCAGGTAATGGCCGAATGGAGGTCTCGTTGTCATTATACGCGTATCAGTGTCCTTTTAGTGGCTGGCACCGAGTGCTCCCGTGAGTAGAAGATCAGGTCGTAGCGAATCGCTGTAGCCCCTCTCTGCTCTCCGTGGCCCTCATTGTCCGTCAGTGACCGAGAGGGAAATGGGCCGTCCTGAACGTTTTGCGACAAGCCCACCTGCACATCTCTAAAATTCGCTTTTGTCGGCTACCCGTGGCAGGGCTTTCCATCGGTGGCTTTGATCTCCTTCAACCATACGCGAGGAAACAGTCTTTCGAGAGGTCGCCGACGATCGACTGTAAACACCGTAGATGTTTTTTGAGGTTACAATCGGAGATATTTTTTTAGGGGTACCCGCATGTAGGTGTCTTCAGGTTACCTTGTCTGCTATATTTCTCTTTTGATGATCAGGTGACAGTTGATTTTCTCAGTTAAACATACGTGCGGTTAGCTCCTTTGCAAAGGAGTTGCACACATTTTACGACGTACAGTTTGCGTTGATTGTATGTAGAAAAAGTAATGAATTGAGCTTCCAAAAAACGTGGGAGAAAGTGACAGCTGTTGTTCAGTATTTACTGCTTATTTGCTGGTTGGTGCAAAGTTGGTCATTTCTGTCTACGATGTAAAGTTTGTCATCATTGCCAAGCAATGTTGATAACGCAATAAAAATACCGATTGGAATAACTTCAGAATCCAAGTGGATGTCACCTTAGTCACTTATATCCCTTGATAACATAGAAAGTAATGGCAAATTACTAGATCCCGAAACTAAAAATCAAATGAAAATACCCCTTATCGATCGCATAGTCGCTTTCCTATTAAATCTAAAGTGTTTGAAAAACTATACTACTCAAAAGGTAATGTCTGATTATCACTATACTAGTAGACATTTTTACATAAAATACACTCCGGATTGACCCAAGAAAGTATAATTGTACCCCTCCTTTACCTATTATATACCTGTGATTTGACTATGTCCTAAAGTACAGCCACTGATACTTTTGCAGATGTTATTGCTACCTTAGCTTTTAATTCCAATCCTTTGGTTGCATCAGAATTGCTGAAACATAATTTAAATTTTCTTAAAAAATGGATGGCAAAATGGCGAAACAGAGTCAACAAATCGAAGTGCGTACATATGATGTTCGAGAGGCGAGAGTTACCCTCCAGTGGTGATCAATAACAATGCAATTCCGCAAATCGAAGAAGCTAAATATCTAGGTATGCACATGAAGCGTCGAGTCACATGGCGTAAAAAAATCTTTACCAAAAGTAAACAGCTTGGGTGTAAACTGAGAAAGGTGTACTACCTGCTTCCCAGACAATCATGACTCTCAGTCGAGAGTAAAATATATTGCTTTATAATGCAATATTAACTCCAATCTGAACTTACTGTATTCCGCTGTTGCAAAAATAATACGAACTTGAGCTGTACAGTTTTCGATGGAAGGTAATTAGAAAATCATCAATTATTTATACGCGTAAAATTGATACGCGTAAAATTGATGAAAAGGCAAACAAATGTATAAGAATATTCGTTATATTGAAAATACTGATGAATGCTGTAATATTTTGAAAATTAGTAAATGTTTAACAACCATTATGTTTATGATTCATTAATAAACATTCAGAAGCAGAACTTAATCATCTCTTGCCTTTCGCCCTTTAATCAGTGCTTTTAGGAATAAATTTTAAAAAAGAAAATAATCAAATCATGCGAAAGGGGAAAAAAAGAAAATTTATAATAGAGAAAGAGGGGCAGTGAAAAATATAGTGTAGACTGAGCCACAGTTATAGTAAAGCGAATCCAAGCCTGTAGAAACAATCACACGCAACGCGGTTCTTAATTAACAGATCTTAATACTGTTTAAAGATTACACTGAAAAAAAAATAAAATTCACCGTTGATTTCTTGCAAAATGCTTCTATTTTGTAATTTATTTTCAATGGACCTAAATGCTAACTGAATAAATATATTTTATACTTTTAACGGCATATGCTATGGCATAAAAGGAAAATCTCATAATACGTTTTCCTTCTCGATGTAGCAAAGACATATGGACAATATGCAAGACCATTTTTTAGAATTGTCGGCACTTCTTTTAAGGCATTTGATGGTCGTCAATTAGTTCTTCTGGTCGAAACGATTATGTTTTTCTAAAAGAACCATGCCGATATATGAGTTCCTGTCGTGAGAATAGAAGAGAAAAGCCATATTCCATCCAATATGTGTCATCGCATCAAGATGCTCTGCCATACGTTATTGGCTGTAATTATTCATTTTTCTTCCATTAATGGCGTATATTAAAAAAGTACCCACGCACGGCGGCTCTTTGTTACTAAGCAAAGTGGCAAAGGAAAGTTTTGCGCCCTTCACATGTGACTTTATTTTCCGCATGTGATCTCTGAATGGATTGCTGTAAAAAATTGATTCATTATCTGGGTTAATAAGATTGCGAATTCCAAACGGCTAATGATAGATTATGAAAGGAATAATTCTAAATAAAAGAAAGGAATTCAATATGTTATACAAATTTCTACAAAAATGCACTGGGTATAGTTTAGAAGAGAATGAGGAATATCTAAAGAAAATATTAAAGTATTGCCCTGGTAGAAATTATGTCCATTTTTCTTAGATAATAATTAATTATTAGGCAAATATATTGGTTAAAAATTGTATATATCAAAAATATCCACGAA